>JZKD02S0192283.1:178264-211567 GCA_000966675.3 Picea glauca | reverse complement strand
AAACAAAGGGGGGAAAATAAAATATAATGTTAAATGGGGTTACGTATCCCATAAGGGATAACATAACCAATACGTAAAAGGGAAACATTTAAATAAGGGATAAGGCAATTAATAAAGGAAGGCAATTAATAATGGGATAAGGGTAATAAAGAGTTAGGTGGGAGTGAATGTGCGAGGCCGGTGAAGGAGGAATAAGGGAAGTGGAGAAGGATGATGGAGGGGATTCATTCATACATTCGACGAGAGGGGAGAACTTGGAGTTTTGGGACACAGTGGAGTTTACAGTGGAATTTACAGTGCACCGGGGGGCTGAAGAGGTTTTGGGCTTAGAGGGCTAGGAAATCCATTGATGTCCTAGGGCTAGGCGTATTAGTCGGTAGGGTGGCTGGTTTTGGGGTGTCCTAAGGAGCAGCGTCAGGTTCAGGCGGCGGATAACATTAGAGTGAGGTATGTAAATTGTTAGTAAATTTTATTTATTGAAATATTGGATTGAATGTGCTAGATTAAGTGAATTTTGAGTAAATTTTAAATTTACTATTCTGTTCTAAATTAATGGTTGTTATAATTAAATTAGAGCACTATAGAATCTCAACATGTTGCATCCTCCAGCTCAACAGTTCATACAATTTTCTCGAGATTGAAATACAAAAATCTAAGATTAAAATAAAAACTACATGAATATGTGGATATGGATAGGTAAGTTAAGACTAAAAATGATATGTTGAAGCTCAAAGGTACTCATTTTTAGCGAAAAATTGACACACTAAAGTGCATGAATAATGTACTCTTAAAGCTGGCCAAGAAAGTCCGGAAAATGGCAAGGAACCATATTTTCCACAATAGGATTTTGAAAATGAAACTTAAGGAGACAATACGACAAAATAAGGATGGTCTGGAACTACTTATCAATGTTGTGGGTCTATAAGAGGAATTTTCCAGTTCTAGTTTTGAGTTACAGTTTTGGGAATTTTCCTTGCATGAGGATATGAAAAAGCCTCAGTTTGGGGGAGATGACAGCCCTCTCTTTTGACTAGTTTTTCTCTAATAATAAGCCATCTCTATGATGATTTTTTCCCCTATCCTATGATTAAACCCTACTATTCTCTATGCTAGTTATCCATTTTTCGCCTCCCAACAAATCCTGTCTCTTTTTTGAGGTAATGAGGCAATTTAATTCTATTTTGAATAGTTTCTTTTGTGTTTTGTTGATTAAATGGATTTTGGACTAATCTTGTTTTGGTTAAGTGTCCAAAGCTATGATTAGGTACCAGTTAGCTAATTTTGTACCAGTTTGTACCAACTCATCCAAGTCACCTTCTTCTAGGATATTAAAAACCCCAACATTCTAGGCATTGAATTTTGAAGCCCCTTCAATCCTATCTTCTGTTTTGATTGAAGATGAAGGCATACTGAAAACAATATCTGATATAAAACAAGCTTACTGTTGATATGCAAAACAAACCCTTAGGTGTGGATCTACGTAGGCTCAAAATTCTGCCACAATTGTGCTATTTTCACGCCCTAAGCTCTGAACTCGTGTTAGAATTTCAAGGGAAAACTAGAAACAAAAATATCCTTTTAAATTTATTTACTATGGTAGATTTAGATCAACAATAAATTCAAAAATTTATGAAGTAAACCAATCACATAAATAATATGATGGATTTGAACATTACTAAAGAAAACAAATCTAAACTATATCTGAACATTAACTTAAACAAGGAACATATCTGATCATTAGCAAAAACAAGAAATAGATCTAAACATTACCTTATCCAAAAACAAAGAACAAAATTACCTAGTGTTCTTGTTGTTGTCATCTTTTATGTATGCTCTGAAAAATCTATAATGGTCATGGATCAAAACCTCAGGGGTAGATCTCATCATGATCTATGTGAACATTTTTTTTCCATGTAAGACTTTAGGTAGATAAGAAAACCAACCAACAAACCACTTATCAAAAGCAAGGATGAAACAAGGACACCCGAGTCCAAACTAGAGGCTGAAAGAAGAGCCACTAGCAGCCTTAAAAAAAAATTGTCCAAGAGGAGAGATTGCTACATCAAAAGGAATATTTAGGGTTGTCTCAACAAAACCCTAAAGGCCGTAGACTAGGTACCATGCAAAATTGACAACATAAGCGCAAAACAATATCAGCAGCAACAAGAGGAGGGAAGACACCAACAAGGAAGGTGGCAACAGGGTGGAGAGGAGGAGAGAAGGGGGTCGCAACCATAAACCATCAAGGGACTACCCCTAGAGGAGGGCCGCAGTACTATACCAATAAAAGGGGTCAAACAAGAGAGGGTCACACCCTCATATCAGCAAGAGGAACCATCCAGGAGAGGGCTGCATCACTAGAATTAATTTATAATCTTTTATCATCCCAACATAAGAGGAAGGTCATTGATGTGATCATGTCCTTATTCTTAGTTGCTCCTAGGTCTCATGGAACATCTCGGGAGAGAATAATATCATACATCATCTCGTTTTGGTACTTAACCAAGAACTACCTGGTCCCAGACCAAGATACCCTAGAACACATTTTAGAGCCCTAGATCACCACTAGGGTCTTATCCACCAAGGTACACAACCAAGGATCAATCCAAGCACTGAACAAGGATTACCTGGAACACATATAGGGACTTACATCATCAAACTGCTTGGTCCTTGACCAAGTACCCCAACAATACAATGGGGGCCCTCACTAGGGTCTTTTGCCATGGCTCTAATTTCTTGGTCCCAGACCAAGAACCCCGGGAGTGTACTGGGGGCCCTAGATCTCAACTAGGGTCTTTTCCATCCTCCCGAAGAATAGATCTTTCAACTGCTTAATTTTAACACAGGGCGTAAAGAGACCAAAAAGAGTTTTTATGATGGTTAGAGGATCAAAAACATCGGCCAAGAAAGTGGCCAAAGACAAAATTATTGGTTTTGTTGTCGATACTCAAAAGTCATAGGATTCAAAGGTAAAAACCCTAGAAGTATCTCCAAATGCACATATTGAAAGGCGAATATGGAACATAGTGGTGAGATTGCGACAAAGAAGAGACCAGTTTTAAAAAATGAAGAACCCATTGTAACAGATCATCCCATAGAAAACGACTATTAGGTTGAAGCCGATGTTCAGATGCATGAGGTTGATGAAGACTCCTGTTTTGATGGAGAGGAAGATTTTATTTATAAACCAAGTGGAAGAATCACTAGGAGTAAAATCTTCTCGTCCTAAAAAATTATCCACATTGGTTTTAGAAGAAAGAACGAGTTCTACATGGAGTATCTGTGCAGAAGTTAGAAAGCATAATGCAATGTGGTGTTTGAATGAGGAAGTGAAACAGGGTAGTCCAAAGATTGATGAAACAAAGGTTCTTGTGTATGGAGACCAAGCACCCACTGTCAATAATATTCCTCAGCATAATGAAGATTTTAAATCACCTACATAATCTCAGCATGTTGCATCGTCCAGCTCAATAGTACATACAACAACTGTCTCCAGATTGAAATGCAAAAATCTAAGATTAAAAGAAAAAACTACATGAATATGTGGATCTGGACAGGTAAGTTAAGACTAAAAATGATAGGTTGAAGCTCAAAGGTACTCATTTTCAGGGAAAAATTGACAGACTAAAGTGCATGAATAAAGTATGCATTTTCAGCAAAAATTTGACAAACTAAAGTGCATCCATGTATATATGCCAACCATATTATGTAGAAGAAAAGGATGAATGAAGAAAATAATATCGAATTGCTGTTAAATTTTTTGTGTCATCTCTACTATGAATTTCATGTTGTAATCGACTTTTATGTGGTAATGGAAATTAAATCTTCAAGTTCCAAACCTGTTGCAAATTTTTTGTGTCATCTCTACTATGAATTTGATGTTGTTTTTTGATTTACTATTCACAAGTTAAAACCAGTGAGGAATTTTAAAAAGATCATAAAAATTTATAGTCTTTCATTTTGATTTGTTCATAAAGATCATAAATCACTAGTGAACTTGCTTTTCTTTAGTACTTTGTTTCTTTCACAGTCAATGTGGTTTCCAGATTTAATACTTTGTTGTTGATCTAGTCGAATAGACGAGTGATGGTTTTGTGAAGGTTTTGATAGTGATTGTTTCACCGAAGGTGTCTATACTGCATGTGTTTTTCATCTGTCATTTTCTGTACTGGGTGGTACCAAATTTCTATGACAGTTTATGTTTGTTAGTTTCATTAAACTTTTAAGTTTTCCCATCAACAATTCTTCATTAAACAAATATCCTTTGGGTGGTTTTTGATTAAAGGTATCTTTCATATTTGCTTTCAATATAGAGAGTGACTTATTCCTTGAATAGTAGAACTAGTTTGCAGTAGTTAGTACAGTCTTTACCTACATATAAAGTGTCGGGAAACTCATAAGTATACAAACTCTGGTTTGAAAATTAGATGTCCTAGGTAATTTATTATCCTATATATATATATATATATATATATATATTATACCTGACACACCTACCTATAGCCAATCATTGGATTCATGAAATAGTTTCAATAGTGTTTTGGAGGGGGGTGAGTCATATTTTTATGAGGGTTTGATTACAAAAGGAGTTTTTGTGTGACTCTGTGTCTCTATCTCCAACAGTAGTACCCTCTGATTGTTGTCAACATCTACAGTGCATGAGGGATCCCAGAATACCAATGCCTCTAGTGCATGGGGTTAAGAGTGCATCACAAAGGGAGAAACTTGGAAACTGTAGGGAGTATTGGAACTATAGTAGAGTTGATTGTTTTAGGGCCTCGAAAGAGCCCTTTGAGGTCTGTCAATCTAGAGAATATGGTCTTGTTGAACAAAATCTCAACTGATCCACTTTTGGGAGATGAGGAGCATGCTCAAAATCCACCCT
Organism: Picea glauca; assembly: GCA_000966675.3. Taxonomy (NCBI): domain Eukaryota; kingdom Viridiplantae; phylum Streptophyta; class Pinopsida; order Pinales; family Pinaceae; genus Picea; species Picea glauca. Next base: position 206,682 of record JZKD02S0192283.1, on the reverse strand, counting down.
AATACAGTAAGAGAGGCTGCCATGAGGTCTCTAAGGGCTCTTCTTTTATTGGGGCAAGGGATCTAGAGGTTTCTAGATATAATTTGAGATCTAGAGGTTCATAGGCTCCAATAAAAGGGGAATTGGATGAGAGTTTAGGCTTGAGCTCTGTTAGAGTTGTCAAATCATTTGAAAGATGCAAGAGATCCAATATCCATATATCACAAAATATGGTAACATTAACAATTATGTATGGAAAACAAGCTACTTTAAAAATGGGTTTTTAGAGAAAGTACAACCCTTTTCTAATGTTCCTCATGATTTGCCTCTTTAAATGTCAAAGGAATAGGCCATCCCTCTAAAATATTGACCTTAAAAAGACTTGTGGAGGCTCAACATCTTGATATTATACTTCTACAGGACACAATTCAAGATGGGTGGAAAATTGCAACAGATTTGGGTAAATTGTTGGGTGATTGGATTTGTCGTATATTGATTCTAGAAGGCATTTTGATGGTTTACTATATGGATGGAAATCAAGGGTTATCAAATGCATTAATACCTTTTCTTTCCCTTAGGCTTGGGCACTATTGTATTTTCCCAGGAGTTGGGGTTGGAGATCATAATATTAAACCTGTATGGACCATACAATAAAAGGGAGTCTTCCTAGGAGGTTGTCTTCAATATGAATTTCTTGGGAAATGACAAAGTTGAGGTTGGGGTGACTATGGGTAGTGTTGAAATATGGGTACATAGAGCTCAAGTGGATCCCTTATCAAATTAATTTCTAAGGAATTTTTAATGAAGCTAGACTCATATATGTAGCTATGGTGAAACTTGGTCCCACTTGAAGAAATAAAACACTAGGTCAAGAAAGAGTTGCAAAGAGGTTAGACAAATTCTTAATTGATGAAAAATTTTCAAATGACCATTTGAGTATTGCACAATGGATTTAAATTGGCGGTGATTCAAACCACTTACAATCCTTCTTAAGCTTGTATATGGTGGAACAAATCTAACAAACCCCTTCAAATTCAACTCTAGTTGGTTGAAAAAGGATTTCATAGCTTTGGTTAAGAAAAATTGGATCTATTAAGATGGTAGTCGAAATACCTCTGGATGTCTTCAATTTGTAGCCAATTGAAAAAGGGTCAAAAAGGCGATTTCACAATGGACTTATGAAAATAGAAAAAGGATGCAAACGAATTAGTGGAAATTGAAACACAATTGGATCTACTATTCTCTCAACATTTGGTTGGATTTCAAGATGTCGAGGCCAAAAATATGATAGAATAGATAGAACAAAAGAAGATGAAGTTGTTGGCTGATATGGACATTGAATGGAGGTTAAAGAGTCGAGCACTATGGCTATAATGCAGGGATGAAAATTGTAACACACCCACTTCAGGAATTAATAATATTTCATCTTTTTCCTTCTTTTCCCCGATGAACAGAATCCATGAATTCCTATGGGGCTTGATGCAGACCCTACCGTCCCTTATCCTTACCCATGTGATCGTTGGATATGACCATAGGCCTTACCGGAGAGGTTCTTTCGGCTTTCACGATTCGGGAAGTCGCGATGCATGTTTTCCCCTGCTCTCTTGTCTCTTGAAGCACCGAAATCTGAAAGGATCCAACAGTTCGTCACATCTAACAATGCCTCGAATTAAAAACTGGAATTCCACCTTTTGGAGTTTCGCGTACCGGGTTTTCATGGTAGAAGAGGACGAGGGGTTCATACCCTTCGGTTTTCCAGGTGCCGAAACACCAAAAACCAAATCTACATGCGCCAAGCCATATTAGAATGTCACCAGTTGAGAATTCAGGACTGGCATGTACCAGGGACTTGCTTCTAGATATCCAAGGTGTCGAAATACCGAGACATCAAGACTTATCTGCGCTATTATTATTTAAGAGTTTCGCAAGTCGAGGTTCCATGATATGCGTAGACAAGAGGTCTCGCACTTAGGTTTCCTGGGAGCCAAAACTCCTAAGTCTGTATTCATTACTAAGCTCATTTCGGGGTTTTGAAAGTCGGGACTTCGCGACTGGCGAGTACAAGGGAACTGACCCTTTGGTTTCCCAGGTGTCGAAACACCAAAACATCCAAACTCTAGACATGTTGTGCCCTTTCGAGGTTTCGTAAGTTGGGATTTTTGGATTGGCGAGTACAAGAGGCTTTCCTTTAGATATCCTGGGTGCCGAAACACTGAAACAACATATATCATCCACGCTATTATCATTCTATGGTTTCACAAGTCGAGATTTCAGGACTAGCGAGTACAAGGGAACTTACCCTTAGGTATCCCGGGTGCTGAAACACCGAAACACCAAGAATCTAATCACGCTACACTATTTCGGGGTTTCGCAAGTCACAATTTCAGGACTGGCGAGTACAAGAGACTTGCCTTTAGATATCTCGGGTGCCGAAACACCAAAACACCATATCTCATCCTCGCTATTACCATTCTGGGGTTTCGCAAGTCAGGATTTTTGGACTGGAAAGTACAAGGGAACTTACCCTTAGGTATCTCGGGTGTCGAAACACTGAAAGACCAAAAATTATCCACGCTATACTTATTTTGGGGTTTCACAAGTTGGGATTTCAGGACTAGCGAGTACATGGGAACTTACCCTTAGGTATCTCGGGTGTCGAAACACCGAAAGACCAAAACTTATCCACACTATACTTATTTTAGGGTTTCGCAAGTCGAGATTTCGGGACTGGCGAGTACAAGGGAACTTACCCTTAGGTATACCGGGTGCCGAAACGTTGAAACACAAAAATCTAACCACGCTATACCATTTCGGGGTTTCGCAAGTAGGGATTTCGCGACATGCGAATACAAGGAAACTTTTCCTTGGGTATCTCGGTTGCTGAAATGCCGAAACACCAAAATCTAACCATGCTATACCATTTTTGGGTTTCGCAAGTCAGGATTTCGTGACATGCGAATACAAGGAAACTTGTCCTTGGGTATCTCGAGTGTTGAAACGCCGAAACACCAACATCTAAAGGAACCATTCTTTCTAGTGCAAGGTTTCCAAGCTTAGGCCATAAAATCCTTCTACGGATTCTTGGGTAACTATCACCAGGCTGGGTGACCTGACTGAAAGGTCTTCTTAGATTAACGAGCTATGAACTCTATGACAGGGGTGAGGTAAGCTTACATATTTACTTAAAAATGGTAGTCCCTTCAAGAAGCTCACTCTGGCTCTGGAATATGATGAAGCTTCCTGGAAGGAGCTGCATTCAGGAAAACAAACCAGGGCATATCATGGGTCATGTACATGGGGTAACTCTCCATAGAACGAGCTCAAATCTAAACTTATACATTCTATACATAAATCGATTATGGTCATTAAAGTATAAGCATGCATTCATTGTTTCCGATCAGAACGCCAGGCAAACACTTCTATACAGAAATCAATCATTTATAGGTGTACAATCATGAGAATGCATCCATTATATTTAATTCAAGATGCGAGATGTAAACACTTATCAGAAAGAACACCAAGTATGGCATGACTACTGAGAGGGGTGCTTGTTTCCACCCAACTGTAGGCTCAGTGACTCTAAATGGATTTGCCACTAGCCACCCCCGAGCTAGACCACGATGCTTTGAGACTCAGTCTCTTACTTCCCGCTTGTCAGAAGTCCAGGATGAAGGTTACTCTCCTTCTCCTTTGCTCATGACTCACTGTATTTTCCAGAGTTCCTCTGGTTCTCCTCCTACGATCTTGGTCATACGTGTGTGTGTGTCTGTGTCTGTATGCTCCACTCTTGCCCCCCCTTCCACACTTTTTTCCTCCTACAAGGTTGCATGTGGCACGAAATCCCCTGTCCGATGGTCAGGTCTGAGAGATTCTACGGATGGGCGGTTCACCCCATCCCCTCATTTACTCTTGAGGAGCCTCCCCACCTACCATCCGGACGGGTAATTCATTTCTGGGTCTGAGAGTGAGCTTTGGTTTTCCGAGCACGTACAAACTAGTACAGTTTTGGCTCGGTGGAAGTTAACACAGCCACTCCCGGCCCCTTCCACCACCTCTCATCAGCTATCGTGGTCTCTTTTAAGCACATCCCCCCTCTCAGCAGTTATGCATCATATATTCATACGTCATTGACATTCCTCGGACCTTTTATACAAAGGTCTGTTAAATCAAACATTCACAATCTTCGAGTTTTCCATAGTTCTTGGCTAGTATAGTTATTTTTATAGACTGGGGGAAACAAGGTGTTACAATTCCCTCCCCCTTAAAGGAACATCATCCTCGATGTTCTGTCTATCAATATGACATGTATGTACAGGGGTAAACAAAATCAGATATGCTTGTTTCATGGAATCTTCCATTTCCCATGTAGCCTCATCTGGGCCAAAATGTTTCCACTGCACCTTGACCTGTGCAATGGTTTGGTTCCTGAGTGGGATTTCCTTTTTGTCCAGTATGCATTGAGGTTCTGGTCGGAATTCTCCCTCCGGTTCCACCTGGATCATAGACTAGTCAATTATATGATTAGAATTATGTACATATTTCTTCAATAATGAAACATGGAAAACATTATGTGCTTTTACTGTGGGAGGAAGTTCTATCCTATAGGCTACATGTCCCACTCTATATATAACTTCAAAGGGTCCACAATACCAAGGTGCCAACTTGGAACAAGCTCACATCCTCAAGGAACTCTTCCTGGGCCTAACTCTAAGATATACATGGTCTCTCGCCTGGAACTCTCTTGGAGTTCTCCTTCTGTCGACTTTTCTGTCGGTTCTGAGCGAGCTTTAGATTTTGTCTTATCTGAGTCACTTGTTGTTCCATTTCTTTCAACATGTTGGGTCCAATGGTAACTCTGTTTACAGGATTACTCCAACTGACTGGAGTGTTGCACGACCTACCATAGAGGACTTTGAAAGGACTCATCTTCAGGGATTCTTGGTAGCTGTTGTTGTAGGCGAATTCCACCAGTGGAAGGAAATCTTCCCACCTATTGGGTTGATGCATTACATGCATCCTAAGCATGTCTTCTAATATTTGATTCACCCTTTCCATCTGTCCATCATTTTGAGGGTGACATGCTATGCTAAATAGTAACTTGGTCTCCAAACCAGCCATAGTGATTTCCAAAAGTTGGAAGTAAATTTCGTGTCTTTGTTAGACACGATCTCTTTCGACATACCATGCAGTCTGAATACCTCCTTCATGAATACGTTGGCGATGTCTATTGCCTTACAAGTTGAATTAACGGGGATAAAATGAGCGGACTTGCTCAATTTATCCACCACTACCATGATGGCGTTATTCTGTTTGGTCGAGGTTGGTAATCCAGTGATGAAATCCATGGAGATGGTTTCCCATTTCCATTATGGGATTGGTAGAGGTTGTAATAATCCTGTTGGGTGTCGGTGTTCTTCTTTCACCTGTTGGAATTCTATGCATTTGGCTAAGTACTCATCTATGTCTTTCTTCAATCTAGGACAATAGAATTGTTTCCTGGTGGCCATGATCATCTTCTGGTATCCTGGATGACCAATGTAGGGTCTTTTGTGCAGTTCATCCATTATGAACCTCTTCAAGTCATCACAATCTAGGATATACAATCTGTTTATGTAAGTGAGCAGACCTCCTTCCATCATCTGGTAGCATCCATACTTTATCCCTGTGGGTTCTTGCTGCAGGTACAAGGTCACGGTCTAGAAGAATGTGTTTGTCTCTTGTGCATTTCTGACTCTTTCCTTGACATCTGTCTTATAGTTGCTTACCGGTGCCAGGTGAATTTTTTTCATGCTTCTGCTAAGGGCATCAACCACCCTATTTTCCTTCCCCTTAATATGTTTTATTTCAAAATCAAACTCGTTGAGGAGGGCCATCCAAAGTGGTCTGTCATAAGTGGTCTGTCACAAGTGGTCTGTCATAAGTACAAAATTTCTTCCTAGGAGGTAATGCCTCCACATTTTTAAGGTGTGCACTATGGTGGCCAGCTCTAGATCGTGGGTCACATAGTTGACCTTGTGCTCATTAAATTTTTGGGATTCATAGCAGACCACACTTCCTCCTTGCATAAGGACTCCTTCGAGCCCTTCCTTACAGGAATCTATGCACATGAGGAAGTCAGCTTCGAAATCAGCAATCTTCAGCATGGGTGCGTGGGTCAGTAGATGTATCAAGGTTTGAAATCTTTCTTCACATTTTTGTGTCCATGTGAATTTTGTCCCCTTCTTCTGGAGGGTAGTGATTGGACACCCAATCCTAGAGAATCCTTTTATAAATCTCCTATAGTATCCTGCCAAGCCCATAAAAGATCTGATATCCGAAATGTCCTTCGAGGTAGGCCATTCCATGATAGACCTGATCTTATCAGGGTCTACTACTACCCCTTCTTCAGATAGGACATGGCCCAGTAATGTATTTGCTTTTGGAAAAAGTCACACTTGCTAAATTTGGCATAGAGTTGATGTTCTCTTAGCACTTGAAGCACAAGCCTAAGGTGTTCCTCATGTTCCACTCTATTATTGGAGTAAATTAATATGTCGTCAATAAAAACCAACATAAATTTTTCTAGGAATTTGCTGAGCACATTATTCATCAAGCACATAAAAGTGGCAGGGGCATTGGTTAACCCAAATGGCACTACCATGAACTCATAGTGACCATATCTCGTCCTGAAGGCAGTTTTGTGGATTTCTTCACCCTTGATTCGGACTTGATGATATCTCGATCTCAAGTCAATCTTCGAGAAGATAGAGGCACCTCCCAATTGATCGAACAAGTCATCGATCCTGGTTAAGGGTTACTTGTTCTTTATGATTACCTTATTGAGTTGTCTATTATCTATGCACAGTCGGAGGGTACCATCTTTCTTTTTCACAAATAGGATTGGTGCTCCCCACGGAGACACATTGGTCCGGATATAACCTCTGTCCATCATTTCTTTCATTTGTAATTTAAGCTCAACTAGCTCAGGTGTGCTCATCCTGTAGGGTGTCCTAGACACTGGCACCACTCCTGGTGCAAGTTCTATTGAGAAGTTGATGTCCCTTCTTGGAGGTAGACCTGGTACCTCTTTTGGAAATACATCTTTGTATTCTCTCAGTGTGGGGTGGTCTTCGAGGCTTGGTTTGTCACCTTCAATTGTTTTCAACACCTATATTGCAGATAGTGGACATCCTTTTCTGCAATACTTTCTCATTTGAAGAGTTGATATTTGTCTCACCGAGACAGGTTTTTGGATCCCTTGAAGGGTTATTCTCCTTCCTTCCTCACTTACACATTCCAAGGTTTTATGGTAACAATCCAGTTTGGATTTATGGGTGGCTAGCCAATCCATACCAATCAACAGATCATACGATCCTAGGGGTAATATGTTAAGGGTTGCTTGGGTGGGGAATTCACCCATAATGAATTGGCAGGCTAGTATGACCTCCGCTACCCTTCTTTTGGTGCCAGYGGCTAACTRTACCAACCATGGMTTGGCRTTTTTATGTGGYTGTAGTTTACATTTATCAACAGCCTTAGGGKCTATATAACTCAAATTTGAACCAGGGTCAATCAGAATAGACACTAGATGGTTGGTGATCATACCTTCGATTTCCACCACTGAAGCTTGGTGGTCAKCTTGGTTATTATCCAAGGCTGCATAAATTTGCGGCACACTCCTAGCCACATTATTGATGATGGTAGCTTCTTGAACATTGTAAATTCTTTAGCTGTTCCGTTGTCGGTGAGGGAAATCCCTTAGTAGATGTTCTTCTCCACAACTCCAACATTTCAAAGGTTCTCTCTTTGGGTTATCAGTCTTTACTGGGGCAGATCCAGAAAGTTCATTTCCGCTCAAGGAGGGAAAGTTATGCTGGTGTACACTTTCGGCTGGGAAGCTCATCCTTGAGTTCTTTTTATAGTCCTTAAATCTTGGGGATTTAAACCCCCTTTTCTAGAATCCTGAACTATTCTTCTTCTTCCAGCCTTCGTGAGGTCCTGTCCGGTGCCCAAGTGTTCATAACAATATCTTGCCTTTTGGATAGTATCTTCTAGGGTCTTTGGTTCATCAAATTCAATCCTATTCTGATAGTCCTTAGGTAGTCCACTGATGAATCATTGCACCTTTTCATTTTCTTCTTTTATGTAGGGTACATACCTCAGCAAATCGAGGAATTTGTTGACATATTCCTCTATGGTGAGTTGCCCCAGCTTGAGTTCATAGAATTCTTTAGTCTTTTCGTCGAAGTATTTTTCCAACAGATATTTATTTCTAAAGCATTTCTCAAACCATTCCCAAGATAGGTCTTCTTCGTGAATCCCTTTTACATTCTTAAGGTCTTCCCACCAAATGGAAGCCTTTCCATTCAAGTTGAAGGTGGCTACGTGGGCCTTCAAGTTTTCTGAGAATTCATGGACTCTGAAATACTTCTTTAGTCCAAGCAGCCAGGCCTCCACTTCCTCTCCCTTCTTTATTTCATCGTCGAAGGAGGGTGGTTTGGCCTTCTTGAACTCTTTGAGATTATGAATCTTGGAAAGTTTTTGCTTCTTTTGTTTTCTTCGGGAATGAGAACTAGTTCTGCTGCTAGAAGATCCCTCCGAGTCGCCAGCTTCCTTTCCAGAAGAATCGTCCAATGCTTGTCCCTTATCTCTGGGGTGGACCTTTCTCAAGGTGCTCCTCTTAGTTTGGCCACTGATATGGCCATGTTTCTATGTCTCAGGTTCATGTTGCAATTGTCTTTGTATGTCAGATAAGATTTGTAGTAAAATTGCATTAATTTTCATTTGCTTCTCTTTCTCTTTTATTATCCTTTCGTTGTCAGGCTTGCAGCTCTGTAATTCGACCATGAGGCTCTTCACAGTCTCAGCTAGATCTGGAGGGGTCCCTACCACCCTCCTTTCGTTAGAATATTCATCTCTATTGTGGGAGCCCTCCCCCACTTCATGGTGAGTCACCATTCTATACGTATGTAATTTCCTGCGGTTGATCGTCCGCTTGTGTGCAAAGAAAAATGCTTATTGTTAGTCAATATTTATATTCATTCATAACCAATACATAATTCATATTTTTCACAGGCACACACACAATAGGAGTTTTCATTCTTAACTTTGACTTGTGATTAAGGGGGTTAAGATAGAGGGTTACTCCTTTTAGGAGTACTCTGAATGGAGTCTCTGCGCAACCCGTTCGTGAGCCCAAGCATGCCAAGTGTTGTAACCATGCTCTGATACCAATTTTTAACACACCCACTTCTAGAATTAATAATATTTCAGCTTTTTCCTTCTTTTCCCCGAGGAACAGAATCCCCAAATTCCTATGGGGCCTGATGTAGACCCTACCATCCCTTATCCTTACCCATGTGATCGTTGGCTATGACCACATGCCTTACCGGAGAGGTGCTTCTGGCTATCGCGATTAAGGAAGTCATGATGCATGTGTTCCCCTGCTCTCTTGTCTCTCAAAGAACCGAAATCTGAAAGGAACCAACAACTCGTCACATCTAACAATGCCTCAGATTAAAACCTGGCATTCCACCTTTCAGAGTTTCACGTACTGGGTTTTTGCGGTAGAAGAGGACGAGGGGTTAATACCCTTCGATTTTCCAGGTGCCGAAACACCGAAAACTAAATCTACATGCGCCAAGCCATATTGGGATGTCGCAAGTCGGGAATTCGGGACTAGTGTGTAACAGGGACTTGCTTCTAGATATCCCGGGTGTCGAAATACTGAGACATCAAGACTTATCTGCGCTATTATTATTTCGGGGTTTTGCAAGTCAAGGTTCCACAATATGCGGAGATAGGAGGTCTCGCACTTAGGTTTCCCAGGAGCCAAAACTCCTAAGTCTATATTCATCGCTAAGCTTATTTTGGGGTTTCATAAGTCAGGACTTCGTGATTGGCGAGTACAAGGGAACTGAGACTTGGGTTTCCCGGGTGCCAAAACACCAAAACATCCAAACTCTAGACACGTTGTGCCCTTTCGGGGTTTCACAAGTCAGGATTTTGGGACTGGGAAGTACAAGAGGCTTGCCTTTAGATATCCTGGGTGCCAAAACACTGAAACACCATATATCATCCATGCTAGTATCATTCTAGGGTTTTGCAAGTCGGGATTTCGGGACTGGCGAGTATAAGGGAACTTACCCTTAGGTATCCTGGGTGCCAAAACACCAAGACTCTAATCACGCTACACTATTCTGGGGTTTCGCAAGTCAGGATTTTGGGACTGGTGAGTACAAGAGACTTTCCTTTCGATATCCCGAGTGTCGAAACACCAAAACACCATATCTCATCCGTGCTATTTTTATTCCGAGGTTTCACAAGTCAGGATTTTGGGATTGGCGAGTACAAGGGAACTTACCCTTAGGTATCCCAGGTGTTGAAACACCGAAAGACCAAAACTTATCCACGCTATACTTATTTTGGGGTTTCACAAGTCGGGATTTTGGGACGTGCGAGTACAAGGGAACTTACCCTTAGGTATCCTGGGTGTTGAAACACTGAAACACCAAACTCTAACCATGCTATACCATTTCAAGGTTTCGCAAGTCAGGATTTTGCGACATGCAAATACAAGGAAACTTGTCCTTGGGTATCCTGGGTGTTGAAATTCCGAAACACCAAACTCTAACCATGCTATACCATTTCGGGGTTTCGCAAGTCAGAATTTTGTGACATGTGAATACAAGGAAACTTTTCCTTGGGTATGTCGGGTGCTGAAACACTAAAACACCAACATCTAAGGGAACCATTCTTTCTGGTGCAAGGATTCCAAGCTTAGGCCATAAAATCCTTCTACGTATTCTTGGGTAATTATCACCAGGCTGGGTGACCTAGCTGAAAGGTCTTCTTAGATTAACGAGCTATGAACTCTGTGACAGGGGTGAGGTAAGCTTACATATTTACTTAAAAATGGCAGTCCCTTCAAGAAGCTCACTCTGGCTCTGGAATATGATGAAGCTTCCCGGAAGGAGCTGCATTCGGGAAAACAAACCAGAGCATATCATGGGTCATGTACATGGGGTAACTCTCTAGGGAACGAGCTCAAATATGAACTTATACATTCTATACATAAACCAATTATGGTCATTTAAGTATAAGCATGCATTCATTGTTGTTGATCGAAACACCGGGAAAACACTTCTATACATAAATCAATCATATATAAGTGTACAATCATGAGTATGCATCCATTATATTTAATTCAAGATGCGAGATGTAAACACTTATCTAAAAGAACACCAAGTATGGCACGACTGCTGAGAGGGGTGCTCGTTTTCACCCAACCGTAGGCTCAGCGACTCCAAATGGATTTACCACTAGCCACCCCCAAGCTAGACCACAATGCTTTGAGACTCAGTCTCTTACTTCCCGCTTGTCGAAAGTCCAGGACAAAGGTTACTCTCCTTCTCCTTTGCTCATGACTAACTGTATTTTCCGGAGTTCCTATGGTTCTCCTCCTGCAATCCTAGTCACACATGTGTGTGTCTGTGTCTGTGTGCTCCACTCTTCCCCCCCCTTCCACACTTCTTTCCTTCTACGAGGTTGCATGTGGCATGAGATTCGTTGTCCGATGGTCAAGTCTGAGAGATTCTACGGATGGGCGATTCACCTCATCCCCTCATTTACTCTTGAGGAGCCTCCCTACCTACCATTCGGGTGGGTAATTCATTTCGGGGTCTGAGAGTGAGCTTTGGTTTTTCAAGCACGTACAAACCAGTACATTTTTGGTTTGGTGGAAGTTAACGCAGCCACTCCCGGCCCCTTCCACCACCTCTCATCAACCATCGTGGTCTCTTTTCAGCACATCCCCCCTATCAGCAGTTATGCAACATATATTCATACATCATTTACATTCCTTGGACCTTTTATACAAAGGTTCGCTAAATCAAACATTCACAATCTTTGAGTTTTCCATAGTTCTTGGCCAGTATAGTTATTTTTACAGACTGGGGGAAACAGAGTGTTACAAAATACTAAGATTTTCCATCATCATGTTGATCACATGAAAAACGTCAATGTTATTTGGGGGATGTAAGATAGGAAAGGGGAGGAAGTAACAACCTTTGAAAAGATAGCCAATGTTGGAGTGGATCATTTCAAGGAGACCTTTAGAGATGAAGGAAAAACTATTATTATTGAAGTGGTTAGAATGACAACGTATTTCCCTAGTTTTGTGGAAGATGGTGATAATGTGAGGTTGATGGTAGATATTTCAAAATATGAACACCCAATAATTTTATTTGAAAATTAACAACCTTAGTCAAAGCCTAGCGTGACACTTGATCAACAAAACCCTCATATGGATTTGAAAAACTACGTTATTTTGATATCATGTACTGATGATTTTTACAATAAACAATATAATGTAAACTAAAACTACATATCAAAATGATCATGCATATTAACATATTGTGTAACTCCATAGTTTGTTTTGAGATTCCATTGGAAATTGCATAAAGTAACTTATAACCAACTTGGGAAGTGTCCTTTGGAATAACAACACAAATTGGCCAAAAACAACACCATCCATGTTAATAAATTGATGTTACTCAACACTTCACAGAGATCAAAAGAAAAAAGAAAGATGTACAAGAAATCCTAATGAATCAACAAAATGAAAATTCCTTCTTCCTTAGATACTACTTCCGATAAGCATGACATTATTCAACAATGATTAATTATTTTAAATGCATGAAAATAGAATATACATTGAACAATACAAGTAGTATGTGTTTAACAATTGGATCTAACCTAGGTGGTTAACACCATGTTGTTATCTATCCTACCCAAAGTCAATTCCCAATTGTGACATGCTTCCATGGCATCCAAAAATAGATATTTAGTAAAATGAGCACCCAATCATTTTATTTGAAAATAAACAACCTTAGTCGAAGCCTAGCATAAACTTTGATCAACAAAACCCTTGAATGGATTTGATCAACTATATTATTTTGATATCGTGTACTGGTGATGTTTACAATAAACAATATAATGAAAAAAAAAAGTAGATATCAAAATGATTGTGCATATCAACATATGGCATAACCCCATAGTTTGTTTTGAGAATCCATTGGAAATTACATAAAGTAACTTTAGTTCGTTTTGAGAATCCACTGAAAATTGCATAAAATAACTACCAACCATCTTGGAAGGGTCCTTTGCAATAACAACACAAATTGGCCAGCATCACCATCCATGTTAATAAATTGAGGTTACTCAACACTTCACAGAGTTCCAAAGCAAAATGAAATATCAATAAGAAATCATAATGAATCAACAAAATGAAAATTCCTTCTTCCTTAAATACTAGTGTTCCGATAAGCATGTCATTATCAAATAAGATTAGTTGTTTTAAATATATGTAAATAGAATATACATTGAACAATAAAAATAGTATGTTTTTCCTCTGAAAGATAAAAATATTAGTCAATTGGATCTAGCCTAGGTGGTTAACACAATGTTTTTATCCATCCTACCCAAAGTCAATTCCCACTTGTGACATGCTTGCTCCCGATAGATCAATTTGACTCTGCAATGAGGCATGTCATGTGGATAGGGCCAAATGAAATCCTTTGTCCTTCTAGTTGTTGAAAAAGAGCACTCCAAATAAAACAAGAAAAAGATAGAAACATTGCAAACTAATCCTTTATTTTGAATTATTCTTGTGGTCATTGACAAAAATCACTCCAAATGAAACAAGAAAAAGATAGAAAAGCATTGCAAACTAATCCTTTAATTTGAATTAGAAGTTCATGACCATGATTAACTTAAAGATAATAAAGATATTCTAATTAGAAGTTCATGGACATAATAAACCCAAAATTAATAATCACTCGAGTACTCAAAAATTTCTCAATGACAACTCTGAGAATACAAAATGTCCAGGGAACATATAAAACACAACCATAAAATGTTGTTCTTACTAATTGAAAGATTGTCAAATATGGAAATCCAGAAAAGAATATGGAAAGGATGCATGGTTTGTTGTTTAAAGAAAACAAATTAAGATCTGGTGATCTTATAGAATGCATATGCATTTAAGTTACCTAAAACAGGGCAACGAACTTTTCAAATCACCACTTTCAAAACATTAGGACGCTGGAAAATGGAAGTGTGTGTAGAGAAAGAAAGATTGATTTAATGATCATAGATAAGGTGACAATCATTCATGCATCACATATTCACAGCTCTTAAATCATTTCACAACGTAATGGAAAACCCTCTCTCCAACACTTGTCCTACCATGTAAAGTTGATGAGACAGAGAGTTACTACACCTACATCCTCCCCATATTTCCTATCAAAATCCATCGATGAGGGACTTAAAGAAGGGTACAATGGTGGTGACTAGAGAGGAATGTGGATTGATTTTCCCTAAAATCCAATCTTGTAATGATTAATTTGTTGTAATTATAGACTAAGGCTCCTTCTTCGAGCAAAGACACAAAGAGAACCAATATCTATGGTTGGGAATTAGGTCTCGGTCAATGTTACCTAGATTTTGTCTGAACCTTCTTGTCATTGACTTGGAATATGGATCCTTCGAGTGGGTGTGGTGGGTGTGTGGTATTTAGTATTGAGTTAGTGTTGAGGCCTAGCCTACTCACATGAGTGATGAAAATAATTGTTAACAAGAGCCTACACTGGAAGTAGAATTTTAGCACACCGGTAAAACATAAAAATATTTAAAATTCTGCATTTTTTTAGTGTTCTTTATAATATCTAGAAGCATCATGGGTAATGCTTTGTGATATTTTAAACAAACTATCAAGGCATTGTATTTAAAAAAATAGTTTAACTGTTAATGCTATGTGATATGTATGAAGGCATCATTATTGATGCCTCCATATATAACATGCACATTGTTATTCCTATGAAAATTGAAAATTTTCCTAAATTATTGGTGTGGCTTGGATTATACAAAGGTACCATTTTGCGATGCATTAAAGAATAGAAAGTGCATTGATAATTGTTATTGCCTCTATACAAGAGACACACTAATAATAATAATAGCCATGTCCACTTTGTGAGTGCATGAGGTTTTTATCGTGAACATCATTTACGCTACTTGTATTATTTTGATGCACCGCATATTGTAACATCCCCAATTTTAATCCCCAAAAATTATAATGTAATGGTATAATTGTGAATTAGGTTGGTGAGTCAAGAGAATTCGTTGATGGTCAATGGTTGGGTCTGCTGAATTGGTGAAGTGGTTCCGTCAACAATGAAAATCATCAATGGTCAATAGTCGGGTCGGTCGAATTAGCGAAGTGTTTCAGCATCAACGAAAATTGTCGATGACTGATGGTCGAGTTAGTCGAATTGGAAAAGTGTTGGTTCATCCAAGAGAAGTTGTTGATTGATGATGAAGGAAAGAGGGTGATGACATGTCATGCCATGTCAGAATCCACGTGGCATGCCACGTCAGCAAGAGTGCCATGTTAGAGTCTACGTGTCATGCTACATCAACATCCATGTTCCATGCCACATCAACCAAGAAATGGTCAATGGTCGGGTCGGCCAAATTGGTAAGGGGTTTCATCCACCAATAAAAATAATTTATGGTTGGTTCGATCGATTTAGCGATGTATTTCAAATCGATTTCCAAAGGAAAGGGTCGATGGTCGATGGTTTGGTCAATAGTTTTGAAAAAATGTTGTGTGCATGCAAGGGAATCAACCAATCACCAACAGAGTTCAGGTCAAAGGCTGAGATTTCACTTGATTTGAGATCAACGAATCATATTTCAAGGTTGTTATGATAGTGAAACAATCAATATTTCTACAATTTTTTTTCGATCTTTTGAAGGTTATAAACTTTGAGGGCGATTTTAAGGCCTTAAACAACATTTTTAGCACTTATAATTGTTGAGACTATAAGTGTTGTAGGAACCACTTGCAATATTTGCAGCTTAAGTAAAATAACTGAGAGAGAGATTTCCATTCAGATATTGTTTTTGCAAAACAGAGCATGTATGAGAAAGTTACAATTCAAACAGTGCAAGGTAAAATTTTGGCACTAGTTTACTTCCAGAGGGCATAACTTGTTGCTCCTAAGTTTGTTTGAGGCTTAGGAGCAGTCTATGGAAAGCTTATGAACTATAGAAGAAATCCATGGAGTCATATTTTGAGTATGGGTATGTAAAAATGTGCATAAAGAGAAATAATACACGAGTATCATACATGAGTAAAAATGTAAAACAATCAATATTTATGCGGGCCGTAACTAAAAGCCCGGAGTCTAGTTAAGGGTGAAATTGTGACATATAATTTAGAAGGTAATAATGAGAATATCCAATTGAGATTCTGTCAAAATCCCAAAGGAATTGGTGTAGGGATGCATGAACAGGGATAAAATTTCTAAGCCAGGTGAAAGTGCAAAGGGGCAACATTTCCAGAGGGTTGTTGTTTTTTACAGGAGCATAAATTTGACAATTTATAGAGCTTTTGTGAATTAAATGTTGGTAGTATTATCTATGTCACACAGAAAAGTTTCCTTGGTTCCTGATATATTTAACTCTGTAAGTGGAAAATTTTGGTGTTTGAGATTATTTTGCACTTGGGAGAAAGGTGCACAAAAGGGGTAAATTGTCAATATTTAAATGACTATAAATTTCTCACGAGTGCTCAAAATCAATAAAGAAAGTAGACATTGGAAATATATTGGATAGGAGAATCCATATATTGACTTAGAATTTATTTTTGAGTTGAAGGATTCTCAAGGAATAAGAAGAAAGGTTTTTGGTGGACTTGAAGGACACCATGGAGCAAAATGGGAATTTGAGGAAGCCATAACTTTTGGCTTGTAAATCAAATTGAAGCATGAGTATGGTATTTGGAAAGGTAATTCATAGGAAATTATGATAGAAGGTCTAAGTTCTCTAGGGAAGCATTGGGAAAAAGTGGAATTGGATTCCATGAACCACGTAATTACTAATTGTGAAGATTTTTCAAAATAAAGTCAAAATTTGGAGGAATCCTCCTAGACAATAAAGGTGAGTGCCAAAGTTGATTGTTGGGTAAGGAAGAGTATTGAAACTCATGATATTTCCTATGCATAAGTATATAGGCACATTTTAAGTGCAATGTCTTGGAAAAATAAATAGGGCTTGAGCTTATTATCAAGGCATTGTTAATAAGCATGGGAGAACTCTTGTAGAGAGTGTTGTGTGCATGGATTGCTAGCAAGAGGATAAGATTCTGCAAATGAGGATTGTGTGGGTCTATTCTAGACTAATCTTAGGGTCCATTGGACAAGGAAACATGTCAATCTTGTGCAGTTGACTGAAGCATCAAAGAGCTACAGAGGAAAGTGCAGGGCTACAGAGCATGTGATGCAAGATTACCAAAAGACTCAGGAAGAGAAGAGGAAGATTAATATTTAGCTACCACAGAGTTTGAATGGATTGAAAAGGTGAAATCAATATAGGTTCTTGCATAAATCATGAATCTGATGGATTAGGAATGTCATCTACACGCACAAGGATTTAACAAGGACTCCATAACCTTAAAGGTAGAAATATAGTGAAGACTACAAGCTTGATACAAGAGAAGGAAAAAGGATGTCATGGGATGAGGTGTGACTCATGGAGTGGATGAGTCATCTCTATGTGCAAGTATGTGAATGAAAGAAGAAGGGATTGTTAGATATGATCTAGCAACTTTTTTCTAAAAGTACCCAAAGAAATAAACTTGCCTCTATTATCAAAGTGCACAATGGAAGCACGATACATGTGAAAATGGAGGAGTGTAGCATTCCATTTGGAGTAGAGTGGTCTTGAGTGGAAAAGTAGTGCTTCATAATGACTCACTCAATGAAATGAAGAAAGGATATTTAAAATTGAACAAATCCATGGATAACAAAATATATTATAATTATGGATTCACCTCAGACTCCTCTAGAGACAATCTGAAAAGGATTGAGGCAAGGTGTAGACAAATGTTGGTGGATCAAGAAGCAACATGGAGGATAAAAAATCATGGCTCTGCAGTTGAATCCAATACTATCAGAAGCCATTTCCAAAGAACAATTTGGGTTTTTTGAGGGGAGCCAGATTCATGAGGAAATAAGGGTAGCCCAGGAAGGTATGCATAGTCTGAAGATAGCAAGAGAAAAGGGGTCTATTATAAATATTGATCTATCAAAAGCTTATGATCGGGTGGATTGGTCATACATTCGGCTCTTACTTACCCATATTGGTTTCGAGGTCCCCTTCATTAACTGGGTGATGGAGTGTATAAATTCGGTATCTTTTGCATTCCTTATCAACAGGGTTGCATCCCCCTTCTTCATCTCAGAAATGGGTCTTCATCAAGAACCCCCTTTTCCCCTCTCCATTTCCTATTGGTAGTTGAGCGCCTGAGTAAGGCCATGGAAAATGTAGTCAGATTAGGGTATTTTCAAGGAATTTAGGTCACCCTTGGAATGAGGATCACTCATCCACTTTCCATGGATGACGTTTTCATTTTATGTAGTGGTAGGGTTTGGGATGCAATAATCCTAGCGGAAATACTTTCCCTCTTCAACTCGGCTACATGGATGCAAATAAATGTCAAAAATACACCCTCACTATTTCAGAGATGGAAAGAGAGGAAGTGGCCACCTGTAGGAGATTTTTTCTTACTCAGTACAAGATATCTTGGAAGGACTAAAATAACTATGGTTTCAGTTGAATCTAATCAACTACCGAAAAGAAGATTGGAAATGATTGCTGACAAAATTAGAGAAAAGGTTAAATGGTTGAAGTTGTTAGCACTCTGTAATTTTCCCAAGGCTGTGAAGGCAGTCACATAGGCAACATCAAAACTGCTTCAATTCAGGGATCTATCCCTCCAAGACTCAGAGAGGGATATCTCTGTTTGATATAGATTTGTTTGAATAGATATTAGGCTAGTTATGAAAGATTGGTATTTGGTTTTTTAAATGGTTTGGTTGGAGCAGGAGAAAAAGGCCATTGGGCAATGGGGTCAAAGAGTTTTTATCCAATCAAAGAAGGGTCTACATGGGAGCTTATAGGGAAATTTAGGCATTTTTTTGGATCCTTTAAAGTTTGGTAAATGGTCAAGAAGAAAAAGAGATGGAATCGGATCATAACAGGGTAGTTAAGAATCATGGGAATGACCTTCAGGCATAAAACATTGATATTGCTTTAAATTGGGAACAGGGTATATTTAAAAAAATCCTGAGCCTGACTCTCTTTAAAATAATAGAGAAAGAAATACATATGAAAAATAGGGAAAACATAATTACATAGAGGAAAACTTCACCAACATAATGACACAGGAATCCTGTAACTGTAATATTGTTTTGATGAAATATGGCTCTGTGAGCTAATTACAACAATGAATGCTCCTTTTTCGGTCACGCTCAACAACCCCTACTCTATTACAAACATGGATATAAATTAACATTACAATCCTTAGGCTCAAGAGATCAAATTTGATCCTCTTGGCCGAAAATAGCAAGTAAATCCCAAAGATCTAGAACTGCAAATTTGGTTGAATCTGCTGAAAATAGGGGTATGCTCAGACATTGGTTTCTACCAATTGGTGACACCTATGAAACAACTGTAGGATTTTATTGTATATGAGCATGTGCTGGATAAAAACCTCCTCCGGTTTCTCCAATATCGTCTCCATATCGCAGAAGCATCTCCCTCAAAATTAGGACTACAACAGGAAAAACCAAAAATACGAAAAATGAGGTTGAAAGATAGCTTCGATTATCCCAACTAGTGGCACATGTGCAAAATATGGAAGAGGTTTTTGTTATTCAGCCCGTGCTGAACAAAAATCTCTCTCAAGTTTTGAAAATATATCTTTGTTTTCCCAAAATCCACTTCAAGGGACAAGGTGTCAAACATACAAAAAATGGGTAGTTTTGAAAAATTGGGGGAAAGTGGTTTTTTGGGGAAAGATGGTATTCTGGACCCCCCCTGAAGTGGTAAGTGGTATTGGGAGGGGGGTGGTGCACTCTATGTTTTTATTTTATTTGTTTTTTGACTTTTGTTTTATATTTTACATTTAAAATTTTTGTTTTATTAAGTTTTAACTTTTTTGTTTTATTAAGTTTTAACTTTTTTGTTTTATTTATTACGTGTTTTAATTTGTTTTTTCAATTAATGTTTTATATTATTGTTTTGTTTTATCATGTTTATTTTTAATATATATGTTTTTATTATTAAATTACATTTGTTTTATTTATGTCTCATTTTATTTTTGGTTTTATTTTAATATTTTGTTTTTTAGAATTGTTAAATGTTTTATTTTTTAATTTATGTTTTAACTATATAGTTTAGTTCTTTGTTTTATTATATTTATGTTTTATGTTTTTTAATTTATTTGTTTAATAGTTGAATTTCTTAGTCAATGTTTTAACTTAATAAACTAACCTAAGCATTAACTTTACCCAAACTAACTTAGTTATTAATTATTAATTAATTAATAATTTATTTATTATTAACAACTCTAATCTAACTACTAACCTAATGTTTTTATCCTAAGGTGGTTTATTGAAAATGTAGGGATGAAGATGGTGAAGGGGAGAAGAAATGAAGGACAAGGGAGTGAGGGCGCAACAATGGATGAAGTATGCAGCAGGGTGATGAAGGATCAGGCGAAATGGATGGAGGGGAAAAGGAATCAACCGAGCCCAGTAAGACAAATGTCTTCATTGTGGGAGCAACGCCAAATACGTAGTTGAAGAATCAAGTTGTTATGATTATAGGACACCAAAATAGGCTCCACCTGGGGATGGAAAATCTTGAGGAGGTGTCAAGAATCTTAGACCTATGAACATGCAGACTAGTGCTTTATTCATTGGGCCATGGAGTCACTGCAACTTCAATCTTTGAACAGGATCAGATTTGACTGGACACTGAACTAGATACTATCAACTACAAACTCTGCTAGAAAATACACAATGCTGAAAATGATGCTCAAATGGCTGAGCTTATTTAAAACTGCTACCTACCCTACACTGTTGATAATTTTGTTGTTTTAAATGATACAATAATGCTAGTGTAGCCAGTCCAACAGTTTCTCTAATAACTCTTCTCTTTTAATGTCTTCAATCAATATCAGAAATGGAACTTGCACGAGCAACACAAACTAATCTCCAGTCTGATATTTACAACACAGAGCTCTGGGTCTGTGGACAGTTCCAGAGACTTTGGGAATCAATGGGTATTCTGAAAAGAAAAACTCCTCCATATAGACAACTATAGGATCATGATAAACATGACCTATCTCCTAATGTTCAAATTCAACCAATTCAACCTCATGATTTGGTACTATATTTATGTTGTCTAGATCCTCAAAAAATTCTTGATATGGTTGCAAATGTTTTGGTGGATTCTAAAATGATACTTCTACTGAACACACCCGTGGAGTTGACTGTCTAATCATATTCATATCATAACAATTTTTGAAATCATTGGGGGTAAATGAAAACTGACTTTGAAAATGCAATCTATCAAACATATTAGCTATAGGGTCATAAAATAATTTAGATGATTGTGGAATTAGTTCTGCTGGCATTTCATGGCTTACACTGTGACTTTCAACCAAAATCTGACCAAGATTCGCTCTCAAAATCTGAAATGAATTAAAGCATAAAGGCAGTGAATCAAAATGAATTAGCTCATCTCATGTCTCAGGATTCAGGATTTCATCTTATATTTGACCTTAAAAAAGATTCAGTGGTTGTACCTCTGGATCAACTTCTGTATCATCCTTGTTCTCCTCAACTGATGCATCAAAGCATTCATCTTTCTTATTGCTTACAATATGCTTGCAATATTTCCTCAAGAGTGAGGAAAAACATAGGGGTAGGCAGTTTGCATTTTCTTGAAAATTTTATGCACTTTCCTCCTTCAAGATTCGAAATGAATTATAATCTAATGGTATAGAGTTACATTCCAGTATTTCAAATTCTGTTTTGGGCTCTGAATTTTCCCCTGAACTTTGAAAATCAGAAAAACTTGGATATTGTAATCTTGGATCTGAAATAGCCTCTTTCTCAACACTAACATCCTTCATTATCTCATCAAAATATTTATCTTCTTTGATATTTATCACTTGTTCATAAATTTCCTTCAAAAATTTAAAAGAAGAGAAGCATAAGGGTAAAGTTTGTCCACTTACCCCAAGATTTTCTGCACTTTCGTCATTGCTGCCATAATTTCCATGTACAGATTAATTGTCCTGTTGGGATTGCAAATTATCTTCTTCCTCCCAATCATATGCGGTTGATTTCTTTGAAAAAACCAATGTGGTATAATCATCATTGTACCAATTAAGCTTGGGTGAATCATTCCTGGATGAAATGCCATTGAACATGCATATCATATCAGGAGAATCCTCCTCCATCTTTTGATTTTGAAATTAATCTTCGACTGTATTGTGAATTGAATACATGAAATAATCATTGGGTGGATCAAAATGTTGAGGCTAGGCTGCAAGGTGTTTGGGGACATTGATATTTTCCCTTTCTGGCATTAATGGGACATCAAGTCCTTGAACAACAATTTCCTCTCTACTACTAATTTGTTGCATCATCTCTTTTACATTGTTGGCCAGGACGTCTAGATTCACTACTGAAGGTGTCATCTGCTTCTTTTCAGTTCTGGCCTTTTCCTCTGCTCTTATCTTGAACCTTTTGTGCAACAGATTAGTTTCTATGTCAACTGCAATATTTTTCATTTCTTCAAGGGTTGCAGTGTTCCTCTCTCTTAATTGGAATGCCATTTCTGGATCAAAGGCATTTGGGTAATGCAATTGAGCTAAACCAGGAGGTGGACTTACACCCATAGGCAATGAATGATACACCTTATTGAACCTGGTTGAGAACTATTGTACTGTCTCTCCTAGATTTCTTTTCAAGTGGGTATACTCTTCTAGGATGAGGAAAACATTTCCCATGATCACCCACCTATATAAGAAAACTTGCATGAACTGATGAAAATTTCTTATGCTTGCAGTTGGAAGGTTTTTAAACCAATTTTTGACTTTACCTTGCAAAGACAAGGCAAACATCCTGATATAGACATCCTCATCTTCAACCTCATAATGGTCAAGGAAATATTCAAACCTTTGGATGTGTTTTTCAGTAGTGATATGGGCATTATCTCCATCAAACCTGGGCAGATTATTGGTATAATTTGTAGGGAGGTCATGGAGGATAGGAGGAAATTCTAGAGGCTTGTATCTGTCTGGGATTTTCACAAGTATAGGAGGTGGAGCAAGGGGCTCGTAGCTAACTGGAATTTCAACAATGACAAGAGATAAAGCACGAGGCTCATGTCTCGCTGGGCTTTCTGCAAGTGTATGAGTATGTACATGATCTACAATTTGGGGCTTAGTCTCTTGAGGCTCATCAATTAGCAGGTGGTCAATACAATCTTCAACAATGCATTTTTTATCAGGCTTAGAATAATATAGAACATAATTACATATAAAACCAAAGATGTCTTGAATGCAATTTGGGCTTGAGTACCTGGTCTTTCTAGCTTGCTTGGTCATGCTTCAGGTTCTTCCTCTGGTGGAGTCTTTGAGTTGGCACTGTCTGGAGTTGATTGGAGTCGACAGGTGAATGATCTTAGCCTTCTTGTGTCTGGTCACTGTCCACCATCAGTGATCATATCTGGAACTTGAAGTACACTATTGGAGAAAGCTCCCCAGTATGGTCATCATTCAGTTATCACTATGTAATTTTCCTAAGGATGTGAAGGAAATCATAGAGGCAACATAAAAACCACTTTGAGTTGGGGATCTAGCCCTCCAAGACTTAGAGAGGGATCTCTCTGTTTGATATAGATTTGTTTGAATAGATATTAGGCTAGTTATGATAGATTGGTATTTAGTTTTTTAAATGGTTTGGTTGGAGTAGGAGAAAAAGGTCATTGGGCAATGGGGTCAAAGAGATTTAATCCAATCAAAGTAGGGTCTACATGGGAGATTACAGAGCAAGGTAGGAACTGTGTTAGATCCTTTAAATTTTATTAAATGGTCAAGAAGAAAAATGGATGGAATTGGATCATAACAGGGTAGTTAAGAATCTTGGGAATCACCTTCAGACAGAAAACATTGATATTGCTTTAAACTGGGAACATGGTGTATTTAAACAAATCTCAAGCCCAACTCTCTTTAAAAAAATAGATAAAGAAATTTATATGAAAAACAGGGAAAACATAATTACATAGAGGAAAACTTCACCAGCATAATGACATAGGAATCATGTAACTGTAATCTTGTTTTGATGAAATATGGCTTTGTGAGCTAATTACAACAATGAATGCTCATTTTTCAGTCACGTTCAACAACCCCTACTCTATTACAAACATGGATATAAATAAACATTACAATCCTCAAGCTCAGGATATCGAATCCGATCCTCCTGGCTGAAAATAGCAAGTAAATCCCAAAGATCTGGAACTGCAAATTTGGTCGAATCTGCTGAAAATAGTGGTACACTCAGACATTGGTTTCTACCAATCGGTGACACCTATGAAAAACTTGTAGGAGGTTATTGTAGATGAGAATGTTTTGGACAAAACCCTCCTTCAATTTTTTCCAATTTTGTCTCCAGCTTGCTGAAACATCTCCTGCAAAATCAGGACTGCAACATGAAGAAACAAAATCCCGAAAAATAAGGCTGAAAGAAGGCTTTTATTCTCCCAACTGGTGGCACCTGTGAAAAATATGGAAGAGGTTTTTGTTTTTCAGACCGTTATGAAAAAAAACCTCTCTTGGTTTTTGAAAATCTGTCTCTATTTTCCTAGAATCCGCTTTGAGAGACGAGGTGTCAAAAAAAAAAAACGAGCAATTTTGAAAAATTGGGGGAAAGTGGTTTTTTGGGGAAAGGTGGTATTCTGGACCCCCCCTGAAGTGGTAAGTGGTATGGGAGGGGGGGTTTCTGAAATCACCAGGGGGTGACAAGTGTCCCCCCAATACCACTTATATCGGACCCCCCGCCCCCTCGTTAAAGCTCGAAAAACATAGTGGGGTCTATTATGATTATTGGACGTTGATTTATTTACCTTGGGATAAGTGCATAAGGTGCGCTCTATTTTTTTATTTTATTTGTTTTTTGAGCTTTGTTTTATTTTTTACATTTATAATTTTTTTTATTACTTTTAAAATTTTTGTTTTATTTATTACCTGTTTTAATTTGTTTTTTCAATTCATGTTTTATATTATTGTTTTGTTTTATCATGTTTATTTTTAATATATATGTTTTTATTATTAAATTATGTTTGTTTTATTTAAGTCTCATTTTATTTTTGGTTTTATTTTAATATTTATTTTTTTTAGAATGGTTAAATGTTTTATTTTTTAATTTATGTTTTAACTATATAGTTTAGTTCTTTGTTTTATTATATTTATGTTTTGTGTTTTTTAATTTATATGTTTAATAGTTTAATTTCTTAGTTAATGTTTTAACTTAATAAACTAACCTAAGTATTAACTTTACCCAAACTAACTTAGTTATTAATTATTAATTACTTAATTAATAATTAATTTATTATTAACAAGTCTAATCTAACTACTAACCTAATGTTTTTATCCTAGGGTGGTTTATTGCAAATGTAGGGACGAAGATGGCGAATGGGAGCATAAATGAAGGACAAGGGAGTAAGGGCGCAATGGTGGATGAAGTATGCAGCAGGGTGATGAAGGATTAGGAGAAATGGATGGAGGGGAAAAGGAATCAACAGAGCCCAGTAAGACAGATGTCTTCATCGTGGGAGAAATGTCAAATAAAAAACTGAAGAATTAAGTTTCTATGATTATAGGACCCCAAAAAAAGATTCAGGTGGTTGTCTAGAGTAGGAAGACTCAAATTAACCAAATATGTTCTGGAAGCCATTCTAGTATACTGGATTTCACTGGCCTGGATTCCAAAGGGTGGGTTGGAAATGATAAGGAGGACTTGTTATCGATTTATTTGGTTTGGATCAGGGGAAAAATTCACTCATCCCTGGGCCAAATCAGAACACATTGTGCACCAAAATCCTTGGGAGGTTCAGGACTCAAAAATATTTTCTTGTTCTCCAAGGCCTTGGAGGCAAAGGCATGTTGGCGTCTTATATCAATCACCAATCTGTGGACGTTGGTGGTTACACAAAAATACATCTTCCCGGATTCAATGGAAGATTGGATCCATTCACCAAACAAGACAACCCGTCAATGCTCAATTATTTGGAAATCCATGATATCATCCTTTCCAATGGTAAGGGAGGACCTGGCTTGGAGGTTAGGTAAAGGAAATCACATCTGCATAGGTGCATATCCCTGTCCTGGTGGCGAGAACTCTCACATCTTACCAGATGATCTAATTATTCAGCCTAATAGGAATGGCATCTCCTTTCTCTCCAACCTTGTTGATCCCCCCTCAACTATACTCTGGAACCAAGGTTGAAGAAGTGCTACATCTCTAGGATTAAATGGTAATTATGTTGTTGTTATCACAGAAATTTCGTTCGCACATGGCGACAAGAACTCTGCATCGTCAAAACAACAATGAAGTCATTCATGGCACTGAATTAATTTCACAGCATTCCAGAAGGGTCAAAACTATACAAAGTAACCAAAAATTGAAGGGCGCTTCACAGTAGTTTGGTGCACGCGCACATGCGCAGGACAGGAACATACTCTGCGTGCATGCGTGCACGATGTGTAGTTGTCAACGAAAAAACCCGCACACCTGCTAAAACGACACATTTATGAATTGGCCAGCTTCTCAACCACTTATGGACCGGCTCCCAATCTGATTTGACTCCCAAATCTGAGCCGAATCCACAGGGTAGGCGGGTTAATGACCTAAGGAAGCCCTAAAGGGCCCCTTTTCACACTTTGAAGAGGTTACATAATCGCTCGAGGATCTGCTATAAAAATCCGTGAAGATACATTGTTTTCGCAAGGAATTTCAGGCATTGTTATGCTACTCAGATTGTTAAGGACTCATTCTTTAACGATAACACATCGACAACATCGCTGAGAGTTATTTCACTGTCATGCTCAGTTCTTCTCATTGTAAGGAAAGAAAACTTTGTGAGGGCCTCAAAGAGCCTTCCGTTGGGGGAAGAAGGAACCACAGTTCTCTTCCTTCATCGTGCTCCGATTTCATCAATAGACCAGCTCAAAACCATTGGTGACATCTGTTTTTTTTTGTTTTTTTGATGTTTGTTGTTTATTTTCACAGTTTTAATTTGTTTTCAGTTGATATTAGCTTGTAGTTTGTTTTTTTTCCTCTAACCCTTTCCTCCATAGCTGTCATGCCCTGCAAGACCCAACAGGGCATGTAAGCACCCTCGATTTGCTCACCAGGCGACGAATTGGGTGCGAACAGACTGGCGACTCCACTGGGGAGTTAGGTATCAATTCCTCCCTCATTTGGGTTTATTTTGCTTTCCTTTTGGTTTTATTAACTTGTAGGGACACAAACCGGCCTCTGCCGACCTGCTAACCAGTCAATTCACAGGAGAATTGAGAGAAATCCATCCGAAGTTTCTTTCTCGGTAACTTGTCACAAACGCGCGGGTATTCCAGCCCACAGACGTGCATCTGGTGCGCATGCGCCTAAGTTACAGCTATTTTTCCGTGCACATGCGCTTTGGTTTTCAATACGGTCAGCGCGCAGGCGCCATATGCGCCTTTGTCTACACTGCAGGCCGTGCATCTAAACTAAAATTCTCATTGTAAGGTTTTGGATGTGGGGAAAGTCATTTTCCTTCTTAAGAATGATGATATGCATGCTCTAAATACTGCACCACTTAGACCCCTCAACTTATAAAGGTGATAGTCAAACAAACATAGGCACTTAGGTGGATAAAAATCATTTTCCCTTATTTGCTTTTTGCCACATGGATGGCTTGCTTTGATTTATAATCTAAGTTGAACATCAGTTTTAATCACATCTAAACACACATTTGGGACTAGAAGTTGCAAGTAACAATCTTGAGTATGCTCTTCTCTTGCGCCATCAAGCGATCTTGAGAACCAGAAAAGGATTGTGAAAATGATCTCATCTCCCTTAACAAAAATTTCAAAACTGTTAGGAGAGGACAACGGCTCTTTCGAGACCCCTCTTAGTTTCATTTTGTCAAACACATTCTTGTAACGGGCCCATACATGCCCACATGTCAACAAAGATAGGATAGTGTTTGAATTTCTTCTTTCTTAGATCAAAAAACTAGGAGAGTTTAAAGTTTTGTAACGGGCCCACGCATGCCCACATGTTCAATCTAGGATAGTTTCATGCTTTTTCTAGATTAACTCACACATAGGGAGTTAAAGGATAGTAATGGACCACATGTCCACATGCTATTTTCCTAGGGCTTTTAAAATTCTGCAAGGTTGTACCAATGACATCTAGCTAAATAGGTAATCACACTCTTGTAAGGACCAAACGATGTCCACATGCAGCAAGGTGACATCTAAATAACTAAAATTT
>JZKD02S0192283.1:127638-155295 GCA_000966675.3 Picea glauca | reverse complement strand
ATAGATAGATAGATAGATAGATAGATAGATAGATAGATAGATGATGTTGTGATATTTTAATAAGACTAATAATGGATTGTGTATCGAGGAAATTATTATATCATAGTGGAAGATGTTGATGTCTCATATGAAAAACATCCACATGAAGACAAAGGAGGATGGTAAAAATGATGACCAATATAATTGGTGAAGAGAACCAACGAGCTTCTACAAATTATCAAATGATCAGATATCAACAAGTAATTTGATAACAACCATGAAGGTATGCATTTGGTTTCTTATGTTGCATGAAATGTTGAAGTGAATTGAGGTAATAATTCCCTCAACTATATTTTCAATATTTGAAGTTGATAAAATGACAGGAGGCCTTGAGTATACATGTGTTGTGTAATTATTGAATTCATCTTTGAGCAATTTAATTGCATATTGTGTTATAGTGGTTATGAGATCACAAAAAAGTTAAGTTAGGAGACATTACTCTTGTTGTAGCAATGAATGTTATTAGAGATGGTCATGTGTGAGGTCACGATGTGGTTGGAGATGGAAGGGATATAGCACCACACAAGTGTGTAATGGTATTCCTATGTGTCATCGATGTTTTCACTACAACCTCTTTGCCGACATGGAAAAGAAATAAAGGAATTATATCCTCAATTTTTTGTATGGGTCGAAGAGGAAGGTATCCAAATGTTCATGAAGGTGATTGGGGAAGAGTTGGATGATGATTTTAGGTATTGGCTAGACCTTGGACAGTTTTTACTTGCAGAATTTTGGGCAACAAGAGACGAGTTGAGTGTTGGGAAGAGAACCAACCATGTTGTGCTTGAAAGAAACCATTATTGGATTTTGGTTATACTGGAAATGAGGTCAGAGTGCCTACAAAACAAGTTGTAATCCTGTAGTGTGTTTTCCTATTGATTAAATGACTCAAGAGCCTTATAAAAGTTGTTTTGAGAACTCTTGAAGCAACTGAGAATCCATAGAGTCCCCAGCTAAGAGATTCTTGGCCAACCAAATATACTCAAGTACATGCTAAATGAATCGTATAGCCTAAGGGACTATGAGGAGTAAAGGGGGTACATTCTTTGGGTAGTGTATCTTGTGGGGAAGTGAGAGTTGGTGGATTGGAAATGCTTTAGGAGTAGGACCCATGTTTGGGGGTTTTTGCGTGTGGAGAGTGTATAGTTAGAGGGTTGAATCTCCTTGTCGACTCATAGCCTTAGCTTGGGGGTGTCCTGTTGTTAAGAGAAAATGAACAACAAACACCTATGGTTGGGAGGTTCATCCTTCGTACACAGTCAGTTGGTTAATTATTAACAAAAAAGTGTTTATGTTTTATTTTTATGTTATTTCGATGTGTAAATGTTTTATATGAATGTTGGGTACTTTTTTGTTGTTGGAACATTTGCGTTCATGCTTTTCTTTATGTTGTTAGATGCATCCAAAATATGGTATTAGTCAAATCGTTAAATCTATATGTGATCTATAATTGGTAAGCTACAAGATATTATTAAGTAGAAAACCTTAATTTTAAATTTGTTTTCCACGCATAACTTTCCTCCGTAGGACTGGGGTAAGTTACACATATGGTGTGTCTAA
This sequence comes from Picea glauca, assembly GCA_000966675.3. Taxonomy (NCBI): domain Eukaryota; kingdom Viridiplantae; phylum Streptophyta; class Pinopsida; order Pinales; family Pinaceae; genus Picea; species Picea glauca. Next base: position 153,696 of record JZKD02S0192283.1, on the reverse strand, counting down.
GTTTTTAAGGCACATGGGTATGTTTTACACTTATTTTTTTAAAGTAATTTTGAATTTTGAATTAGTGTGTGTGTGTGTGTGCACGCGCGCGCGCATGTGCCTGATGAAATTTGTATGTGAATTAGAGGTAAAAAACGACAATAGAAACAACAATTCAACCAATACAACTTTGTACATGAGTGGGAGACTTGAGTGATCCACAATGGATGATTATATAATTTTCAATCTATCTTGGTAGTTTCTAGGTGGAAAATTGAATGAATTCACTTGCGGGGGCCATTTTAGTGGCAATTCCTAGAGATTTGGGGTCTAGAACCTTCCATAGCCATTTTGAGGTGCCAAATGACACATTTTAGGGTTAAAAATTTGCAAGCTTAGCTCCTAGTCCCTCAACATTGAAAGTTTGTATGTGAGAGTTATGCCTCCCATAAGAAAATGCCCTGAATAAAAGTTATGCCTCCAACAATATGAAAATGACCTGAATAAAAGTTCGTATGTGAGAGTTATGCCTTCCATAAGTTGACCTACCTTGTTGACCACCATGGTACCAAGTGGATGCCATGTCAACCCCCATTGCTCACACACGTGGGGATAGTCACACACGATTCTTGAGAAGATTCTCGAAGGTCCAAAACCTTAAAACTAATTAAGGGTTGAGGATGCAAAAACCCTAACCCTAGATGACTATCAGGTTATGTTAAATATTGGGCCGGTAGGAAGAGAGGGGGTTTCATTCCCTTAGAGTTGTACTTTTTCCATAGTTGAGAAAAGCATGTAGGAGTGGGATTTGAGATTATAACAAAGGAGGAAGAAGATCTTGTAGTAGTTATTTTGGCCACAATGTCAACGGATTTGTATTTGCAATTTCATCACTGAAGAAAAAACAAAAAAGCATAGGCCTCACCTTATACAAAGGTTTTCTTCCATATTATGTTTCCCTAGTCACATATTGTTTTCATTTGTGTAATTGGTGTGTTAATTTTCTTTGTTCTTTCATTTCAATTTCAATTATTTCCACAAATTTCAGTATTAAGCCAATAATAATAAATTTGGGATCTAACGAAACAAATTGCATAGTAAATGATTTCAAAATGTTGCAAGATATGTTGTGACAAACTATTATAGTGGAATATCCATGACATTTTATATATCATATTCATATTGGAGCAATTTTTTTAGGTGTTTTATTTGAAAGTTGTAGGAGTTGGGAATTGGATTAAGAAGGAATTTGCAAAACCCTATACATGGAATATGAGTATAGTCATATCAACCCTCGGTATGCAACATAAGAGAGAATTTTGAGGTTGGAAAAACAAGTCATTCATATCTCTCATAGCATGGCCCTCCTCAAGTCATCTCTATGAACAAGTTTGTACCTTTCGGGGAGGTTGGTAGCTCTAACTCATAAGTTGGATTGGATGATAATGGGAGATAGTGAATTCCTATAAAAGGATTCAAAATAAGATCCCAAGAGAGAGAAACCATGTTACAATGCCATTACTCCTTCACAACCTCTATTTAGAATGGCAGCAAAAGTGGACATCAAACCCTATCAACTTGAGATCGATGTTGTTAATTTAAATCATTGGTTACAAGATCTATAAGTATATTTTAGTGTCCATAATATAGATGCATAGCATAAAATTTCATTTTCCCAGTTGAAACTAGAGGACCATGCACTAACCTGGTGGGGAAGCCACATGGATACACTTAGGTTGGAAGGTGATCAATGATTAACTAAGTGGGAGTTGTTTAAAACCCTCATCAAGTCTCAATTCGACAGTATTGGGTATGTAGAGGACTAGTGGATCTATTGGCATTACTTCAAGAAAAGGCAAAGGAGGACTGTGAAAGAGTACACCATCGACTTTAGAAAAATATTGATTATGCTCAGTATATCCCTCAGGAACCGAGATGTAGTTGGTAAGTACATGTGGGATCTACACAAAAAAAATTACATAAACAAGTGATTCTCTTTAGACATAGGACCATTGATAAGGCATGTGTGAAAACAAAATACTTGGAGAACATAGGCCATAAGAAATAACAACAAGTGGTTCTAAAAATAAAGACCACCAAGATGCTTCCAAGTAAAGGAAAAATAAGTGGAAAGGAAAAGACAAGAAAACAATAACTACAACATGTTAGTGCACGAATCCAAACTACCACTACAACCATTGTAATATCAATGGTCACTCTAAAGATAAATGTTGGAATATACATATTTAGTTGAATTCCAAAGAGTGTAAGAAAGATGCCAATAAGAAGAACCTCCTAGGAATATATTTAGACAACTAGGTAGAGATAGGATTGAATGTGGATGAGAAGATTGTCTGCACTTTCGTGCAACATCAGGAAGTGAATTTGAGTATCCTTCATCATAAGGAATATAAGGAGATGATAAAACTCTTCCATGTTAAGATATATATCAAAAATACCAAAACACATTAAATCAAGACTAGGAGATTATTTTTTATATCTTCTATTATGATCTTTCCCTAGCACCTTTGAGTGATCTGGGGGAATCAAAAAAATGATCTCTTAAAGAAAAATCCATCTCCCTTTAAATCAATCAACCAATTAGGAGATGCCAATACCTCTTAGTTTTCTTTTGAAACACAATCTTATGATATTTGCAAGGGCCCATACATGCCCACATGTTTTGCAATCCTATGATAGTTTCAAAGTTTTTAAGCAAACAAAACACCCTAGGAAGTTTAAAAGGATTTGTAAGGGCCCACACATTCCCACATGTCTGCAATATAGGATAGTTTTCAAGATTTTCATATTAGATAACATTCTAGGGAGATTAAAGGTTCAAGAATAAGGATCCACATGTCCACCATTCTAGTGATCTAGGGATTTTAAAATTCCGCAAGGATTGTCTCGAAATATAGTAAGTTAGAACTAAACAAGATTTGTAAAGGACCAAGGAATGTCCACATGTTAAAATTTTGTTCACTATATTATTAAAAATAATTTGGAACCATCACTTGTTGCACACAAAATCACCTCACCACACACTCAAAAAATTATATTTCATGTTTGGTGTCATAGTATGCTCTTCTCCACACGCCCATAAGTGATATCAGAGAGTCATAAAGACTTTGTATATCCTTGGGAAATTTTCACACCATTTTAATCAACGAGGTTGGTTCAAGACCCCAATCTCATAGCCCATCTCAAATCCTAAACGAAACCATTAAACAACTCATCTTTAACCTCCACAGGAGGAGCACAAAATAAATTTGTAGTCTAAGTTAATATCTTGGGGATAACGGTCCAAACAAATCCCAATTATAATTTATCATTGAAACTTAGAAGTTTTGAAATAGGATACCGAAATCCTATAAATCAAGCATTCTTACACCATAAGGAATGGGGATACCCATGAAGGGTTGAAGGTTGAGGTCTATTTGTTCTATGCGTGCATCCTTGGGTCACCCAACCCTTGGAAAGCATCCACCCTGTGACCCATTTCTTAGGCTGAAAACATAAATGTCATGCTTGATCGAGGTAGCTTAGAGGCCAAATCCAGGTTTTCCACCTAGGTGGCAGTTGTGGGATACAATCACACTTCAATCATATTTTGAATAGTGTTGGTTTACTTATCTACTCTGAGCTTTCTATATTTCTCTTGGGCTGACCCAGGTTCATATCTACTATGGTTTCCAACAATGCCCTTTAAAACTATCATCCCTTCTAGTAAAATAGAAGGAAACACAATGCATAGAATGCATTGCGCAATCTCACTCGAGATAGTTCTATGGGTGACTCCAACGCTCAAGTGCTTCCAGTCTGGGAGTGAGTGGGGATCTAGGATTGTACTTTGTGATCTTCATTCATTTATTATATCATCCATCTATATTAAATACTATGTCATTCTTTATTCATGCATGTAAATCTACAAATCTAACTACTTCATCAAGACATTCATATAAGATTTAACCATTGACAACAAAGACATAAACAATAAGAATTTCATATAACACACGATCTATCGTGGTTCACCCCCTCTTGGGCTACGTCCACAAATATTTGTCTTCTTAGGCTCTTTATTATAGTTCTGCAAAAGATGGCAATGCACACACTACATTCCTCAGTTGGATCGATATATTTTATGAGGTAGACTAGATCACACCATGCTCCCCAGACTATGATCTAACCCTCAAAATCCATCCTACTTGCATCTCTACAGCTCAAAAACTTATCAAAATTAGGTCATCCATACAATACCCTCCAATGACAATTCTCTAATATGTGCTCACAACCAACTCAACCTACTTGAACCCTGACCTAGACATCCCAGGTCTTTATTTATACTAAATTACTAGCTTGACTGTTGTTACACTTGCTTACCAAAACCCTAAACCTAGTCTAGTTAGGTCTGTTTGCAAGTGCGCTTTGCATGCTTTCCTCCTTTGCTTGCGGCTTTACCTTGCACGTGATGCTTTTCCTGCCACTTTCACATATCCAAAATTAGGTATTTCCCTGCCAAAACTGGGTTTCTACTCAAAATAGGCATGTGCCCAACAGGCCCCCAATACTAACATTATGACTCGTCCCAAGCCACTGCCTAACTCCGACATCTGTCACTAATTATGCCAGTGTGACATACATCTCATCTATTCTCTAGAAATGCTCCTGAGAATGACTACTATTTTCATCCATGTCTTCCACCAGTTGCACAGTGACTGGGGGTTTTAGTAGTTCTCCCCCTTCCAAGCTTATCCTCTCTATGTTCAACTTCGTTGCGTCGATCTCCATGACTAGTTTCTTTGCCTTTTCCTACAGGGTCTCCAATTGAGCTTGTCGTGCAATCTTCTGCACCTATACCATTTTCTCCTCTGCATGTAGTGTCTTTATTTCAGTGGAAGTCTTGATTCTCTCGGGAAATGATAGCATCTTTTGTCATTGTTTTATCTCTTCCATTACTTCATGCACTCTGTATTCCTTCCCTTGCAGCCCTTGCAAGCTCACATATTCTAACATATGTTTCCACAATTGGGCACTATTTTCCAATAGTTTTGTGATGAGTTGTGTTGCACACGCGATGTTTTCTACAGAGGTTATCACATCTTGTTCACATTGTGAAATGACCTTAGGAGGAGTGGTAGGTAATGCATGCTCCTACAGTTCATTGATTTGGTCCTTGTACTGCTCTAAGGTTTGCGCAATTTTTCTCATCTTCCCCTTGGAAGATGCTTCCTCCAACTCTGCGCTAGCTAGGATGGTGTGAAATACAACGCTAATGCATTTCTACACCTCTTAGACCTTTTGCTGAGTTTCCCATATTTCTTTCCCTTCTTGGTTGATTGCCTCCTGCAATGCGTTGTTTTCTTCCTACGTTGTTTGTAAGTTTGTCGCGTCATTCCTAGCCCAGGACTAAATTTCTCGCACGACACTAATATGGAATTTGTAAAGCGCCTTTGTCAGGATCTTGAGCAACGCCAAGTCCAATGTCTACATTTCCTTGAGGGGCCTTTGTGTTTCCTCCTCGTCTATATATAGCATCTATAGTGTTATTATAAAGTTTTTGCTCCCCTGCGCTATAAGCTGGACTCTTTCTCTGGCATGCCTTCCTTCCATGGTTTGGGCTACTTGATCTTTATGTTGTTGCTCTGCCCTAATCCTTAATTTCTCCAATGTAGTTTTTACCTCTTGTACTTGCTCAAAACTTGAAGCTCGATGCTTTTCTTCGTTCTCCCACACCTATGACAGTCAATACTCAACCATTGTCGCTACTAAATCCACATCATCTATGGTTATTGATGTATGAGAAGGTGGTTTGTGGGCCTTTGTCTTATTTCTAGAGCCACTGGTTTTCTCCCCTGTCCTCTTTCCTTGGGCCTCCATATGTTGTTGGAATCTGAGTATATTTTTCAATTTCCTACCCCATTTCTTATTCTACATGAATCTTATGTGTCCTTGTCTCTACTCTTTCAATGCACACTTCTTTCACCATCTTTTTTTGTGCCAAATTTGTGTGCAATGGATTCTGTGTCGAACCACCCTGTGGTCTTATTTGTGTCCTTGTTTTTTTCTTGGGTGGGTTTCTTCCCCCCACTTTTCCTTACACGACCTTCTTATTCTTTTTCACCCCGTTTTTCCATGTCTGCTTCACGGGGACAGTTCTACCCGACGTCTAAGTTTTTGTTCTTGGTACTACTTTTGGGATTACATTCACTTTCCATTCCTTAGGCCACTCCTAGAGCTCCACATGTATGTCCTACATCGTCACGTAGTAACTCAATTGTAGCCACTCCTTGGCTGTGTCCCTATTTTCCCACAACCATAGGATATGGCGCGTTGCCCTAAAGTTGGCAATTTGTCTAAACTCCTGGACAGTATTTGGTGAAATTCACCATGTATTCACTATCATTTCTTGTATTTCTGTTAGGTAGTGCATAAACGTATCTATGTTTTCCATATTCCTCTTTAGGTTTGTGTTGATTCTTAGTGAAATGTAGTGTGTTGTGCCACACTATCTCGTTCTCTCACAGTATTTGATATAAGTGGGCTCCTTCCATCCTATGAGGGAAAAGAGGATGAGTAACCATGAGAAGTGGAACTCAGAGCCCCAATCTTACGTATCCTTACAATCCTCCAAAAATGAATTTAATAAGTATGGGGCCCAACTCATCAAACTCCCCTTTGTGCATTGTGCGACATCTGCTACTACTCTAGCTGACACCTGTTCTTTGTTTCACTTGTGCATTAGCTTGCATCCTAAGAGTCGGGTTGTGAATCTTGTTGTAGGATTGTTGATGTCATTGATCTCATTTCCCCTGTTGCCTCTCCCCATGACATACTTGGCCTTGATTTCATCAGAGATGGCCTTAGCCTTTGTTTTTTCCTCCAAGTACTATTTTGGCTTCTCCCCATCCATGAGTAGACTGGTAATTGCTACAATAAGATCGACATTGATAGGCACGAGCCTATCCATCCATAGAATCACTCCCTGTACTCATGCTAAGAGTTGCTTTACACATCCGTTGATATGTTTACTGCGTCAAAAATGTGGTATATCAAGCAAGTTCATTATCCCTGTGTTGTAGAGCCCAAGGATCCACTGCACAGGCTCCAATAGTGGCACGCCTGATGGACTCTCTCCCCGACTCTCCATGTAGTTTTTTTGCGATAAGCTTGGGAACTTGATGTTGTTTGCCACATCATGGTAGGAATAATTTATTATATTCACTCCTTTGACCATATCATAATCTATTTTCACCCCTTCTAGAATTTTGGGCATGATGAGTGTGATTTCTTCCTGTGGTCATGATACTTCTTGCATGCTACTCTCATCACGAGATTTCTTCCTTCCCTATGGGGATGAGTCACCCACCTCTGGTACACCCTCGTGTGTTGTTCCCTTCTCTCCATATCGTTCTCATCCCTGTGGCGCTAAAACTATGGCATGTTCTTCCTCTTGTGTCCCTTTCCCTCTTGATGTGTCAGATTCTAGCCTTTTTCCATTGTCCTTTAGTTTCCCAACCTCTTGCTCTAGGTTGTGTTCCTCCTCCACCCACATGGAGTTTGGTTCACATTTAGGTGTGTGGATTTCATCCACATCCACTACGACTAACACTTATTCTCTTCCTACTTGCACCACTCAAGTGTCAATTCTTTTGTTTCTATCGGTTGTGCCCAATGCTCCAACTCTTGGTGGCGACATGCTGATGAAATCTGCACTATAGACTTCTAAATCTCCACCTGCTATAAAAAATGTGCACTCTCTTTCTCTTCAAATCAGCTTTGCGTTCTTCTCCTTAGAAAACAACACAATGACTTCATTTTCCCCCCTTTTCAGAATTTATAGAGGGATGGTGAAGTGAAAATTGTTTCACACTGGCATTTGTCACTTTTTCACTTTTTGTTGTGTTTCATGTGTGATGTGCCTTTCTTCTTGTGAACTGCTCTTTGGCGCGTAGTGTTTTCAATCACTAGTTTTTCTGCAGTGCATTGTTAATTCTAACAGTTCTATTATATCAAAACCTTCCATATCCTCTGATCTGTTTTCATTTCTATCCCATTCTATGTTTTATGGATTTTCTTCTTGTTCTCTTTTTTGTTTATTTTTCTTATTTTCTCTATCTTAACTTCTACTATAATACACTATGTACATATTTTCTTACTGCGTTGTAACTTTTTAAGTGCTAGGAGGTCAAATGTCCCTATATAGTTTCAATCGACTCCCATTGATCATTCCTTTCAGTTCTCTACCTCCCAAGTATTTTAACTGTATCAATCCTTCACCGATGACAGTATTCACTTTGTATGGCCCCAGCCAATGCATTCTGAATTTTCCTGGATGCTGAAAAAATTTACTGTCATAAAGAAAGACTAGTTCTCCTTCCTTGAAACTCTTTCTTTTGATATGGCTGTCATGCCATGATTTATCTCTTTCTTTTTGTACTTCCTGGTGAAATCCTATCAGGATATTGTCCTCTTCCATTTCCATGATTTGACTTAGCCTTTCTTTTAATGTGCCTCATTCTTTCATGTTGGTAATTGTTGTGACGTGTAGGATAACTACCAAAAATTCTAATAGAACCACTTCTTCTTTTCCATACACCAACCTGAATGATGTATTTCATGTCAAATTTTTTCATGTAGTCTTTTGGGCCCTTCATTTTTTTTGAATATAATTTGTGCATGACACATTGCAGCTTCATTTTGGAGAACAGAAGTTGTGTCAGCTGCCGAGGAAGCTAGACAACGGACAAAAGAAAGAAATAGAAAGCAGTTGGAAGGACAATGCAATGTCATCTTTGAGGAAAGAAGTTGCAACAAGATCAAGAATAAGAGAGAACTTTTGGGTTCTCAACCAACAGACCTAAAATATTAGATTATATATATGAGACTGATAGGATTGTAAAAGGGTTGATGGGTTGTAGTGTTGTTATTGTTTTCTAGGATGTTATTCATGAACTGTTACTTTTATCATTGTTGTTAGTACTGATATTGTGACGAGAGTCACTAATGTAATGACCATACTATAGAATAGCTGAGTTTTGGAGATCTTGGTAGGAACCAGAGGATCAATGTATCAAAGTTTGGTATCGTTAATATAATTGGAGGCCTAAATTTTGAATGTAATTAATGTGTATTTAGTCCTAATGCATGAATGAAATATTGTTTTGTATTATCTTTATGTTTGATATACTTAAATGCTTATTTATGAATGGTGACACAACTCTGTTTATATATTCCCAGTTAGGAATTACTTAGACCTGTTACATGTTTAGTCTATTTTATGCAAGACTACAATGAGTCTTGATAACTCATAGGTATGTCTAAGTATTCTCCTTACCCTTCCCTCTCTTTCTTGTCTCGGTTGCGCTTTGGGTGAGAATTCTTCCCTCCCAGGAAGATGAATATGCCAATTCTCTAGAATACTTCAGTACCTTTTGTTGGTAACCTAAGAAGGACCCTGGCCTGAACACTTTCGCGCCAACAAAATGGTTATGTCGTCGGGACCTATGCTTTAAAAGGGAACCTGTGAGGAGAATGAGAATGCTTCCACGGATCTATAGATCTAATATTAGACAATGGTGGGAATGAAATTTTGATGCCTTTATATGGAAATAAGTGGAGTTTCAAGGTAAAATCAAGAAGGATCCAAGAGATTCTATATTTTACTCAGAAATATCGAGCGACCAGTATGAGATATTCTTGGTAAAATTTCTGGAAGAACTATTCCACTGGATAGATTGGCTCTAAGAAGATCCAGAATTCCAAGAATGCACCAAGAAGACCTGTACTTGGAATATAGAGAGGATCACAACACTTCACCAGATGGATCACCAGATTACGTGAGCAGTCAATTTTTGGGTTAATACGACTCTGTAGGGATACATCGTTGAATTTGTGGCTGAGAATTACCAATATTTTTCACAAGTAGAATAAATTTTATGTGATAGAATGTTGAGGTAAATTCCCATGTGGATCAAAGTATCTATGATGGAGGAAGGGATGATAACTATTCCCTCGACTAAGATGGAAGCCTAAATACCTACACTTGGGGTAGGGTGATTTTGGGGTAGGATCATGACTTGATAAGGGGGAAAGGGTTCTTTGACAGATGGGGAAGACCAACAAATGAATGAAATAAATGAGTGAGCCTTAAGGAGAGCCCATTGTTGAGAAGTGGTGGCACGGAAAGGTAAAGAAAGCAGTGAAGTAGTCCAAAGTGTTGTGGAAAGAAATCAGATCAAGAGGAATATATGAAATAAAGAAGGAAGAGTTGAGGAAGGTAAGAAGATAAGAAATATTGGTCAGTCTAATATTGTAGCATAGAGAAGCATAGAAAGGAAGGAGTCCCCATATGGGTGGAAAAGAAGAAGAATGTGGAGAAGCAAGGGAAGACGAAGAAGGTTTGGATCTTGTAGAAGATAGAGATTATCTAGCCCCAATATCAGGAAATATTAGGGATCAAGAAGAGAAGGTCACTCAAGAGGAAGAAAACGAGACCCCCTAAATCAAGGAAACCCACTCAGAATTTAGTGGAACCATCCTCGAATCACCCATCCACCAGGTGTCCTCTATACCCGTGGCAAATTCTACACCGCCTACTTATGCTATTTCTATTCCATTGTAACCATTTAGTCAGAATCAGTCTATAAGTGTAAACATTGGGAGGATATTGGGATCCCTGTGCATATCACAACTAGGACCGTTAGGTTTCATTCTAATAGGATAATTGAGACCCACAATGGCTATAAATATGGGAGGATCGATCGCTCGATACCCATAATTATGGGGTAAAGGGGACGAAGATGTAGAGCAACATTGGTTCTTATGTGAAGCCATATGAAGGTCTAGAGGGACTCTCGATGCAAATAAGTTAGTAGAGCTTCAGACTACTTTGAGGGGTTGTGATCTCAAATGGTACATGAAGGCTATTGAACCTGGTCTGCAAGGAAAAGCATTCACCCTTGGTCAAGTTCATTCAAAGTTCATCGTCGAATTCAAACTACCTCAGTCAGAGAAATAAGCTCTCTCTGAGTTGCGGGAGATTCAACAAAGGGAAGGAGAATCCTCCTGGGAGTACAACCAAAAGTTTAAAGATTCTATTGAGAGGCTAATACATACAATTCATGAATATCACCAAATGGAATGGTACATCCAAGGATTACTACCATTGACAAGAATTCCTTTAACACAACAATAGATAGCCACCTTAACAGAAGCCTTGTAACAATTGATGAAAATCAAAGCCATGGAAGGTTATCCATGGAATCTGAGGATGACTAGGCCTCCAGTAGATGCAAATTTGTCACAAATCTAGGGACACATATCAACACTAATGGAAAATATTCAATAATTAACCACACAAAGACCAGGATGACCTCGGGTTTGGTGCTCATGATGCTACACAGAAGGGCATATGGCAAATGAATGTATGTGCATGAGGGGAATGGGACCTCCTCATAATTAGATGGGACCCTCTTCAAGACCAATGGGAGGATTTGCACAAGTATTTGTGACTCCACCATTCCATACATCAGGGATATATAATACCTTCCGAGGTGCTCAAACCTCTCAAACAACAGAGTATTGTGAGATTTGTCGAACACATGGACATGCATCGAGGAAGTGTTTTATTATGTGTAAGTACACAACTATGCCCAATACAATACACTCTGATTTTTGTGCATCCATGACCCATGCCACAAATCAATGTAGAGTGATGGACGCACTTGATGACAAATTAGACCAGACAACATTCAGAGTAAATGAAATATCCCAAGGACCTGGAAGAGACCAGGGACATGGGGCTGGAGGTGGATTCAGAGGAGGGATAAATGGAGGCAGAGGGTCAAGCTGATGCTAAAACTACAATGAACAAGTTCATTTGTCTAGAGACTACCCTCACCCAAGATGACCATGGTTCTCGCACTTCAGGAATAATGGGCACACAATTGAAGACTCCCCATAAATGATCACAAAGTGGGAAGATCAAGTTCGTCAATGAGGAGATAATATCGTAAGATCGGAACTAAAAAGGGGAATTGAAGGAAAAATACTAATGATTAAAATCATCAGTCACAAAGGAGAAAAGACTGGGGAAGATGTAGACAATCATACCAAGATTCAAAAATCTATTCCCAAAGATGACATGTATGATCTTGTGAAACAAAAGTTGTTTTTCAAAAATGAAATAGAAATATTTAAGAGTATCCCCACTCTAGAAATAATAAATAATCCTCCTAGATCTGCCTCTCAACCTTAGCTCGCGCAAGCCCCTACCTCGCCACCAACACCTAGGAATTTTGCAATTCCAAGAAGACACCCTGAGCAGTCTCAAAGTGTAATTAATCTCTGGTTTCAACTATTCTTTGATATCCTATGGGATGAACAACTTACTAAGAAGTTGTGAAACACCCTATACTTAATACTGGGAAATGAGGGAACCCCAGAAGCCATAGTAAGGACCAGCCTCTCTGAGAAGAATACCCAGAGAATACAAATAAGAAAGGTGTGAATAGGAAAATAATTCATGTTAGAATCCCAACTAGATTATTTTGAAATCAAAGAAATTATGCTAGATTTGGGGTTAGATGTCAAAATCCTACCCAAAAAGACCTATGAAGCCTTAGGAAAATCTCAGTTAGTATATTCCCCCAACCAGTTGAGAATGGCAAACCAATACTGCATTTTCCCACTAGGAAGGCTAGAAAATGTGGAAATAGATGTTGGGGAGTTAAGGCCACAACTGATTTTGAAGTAATTGAAATCATGGGAAATAAGGATCCCTACCCTAATATACTCGGGATTGATTGGGAATATGACAACTATGATATCATTGATATAAAGAGGGACACGATGATGTTTGAAGCAGACGAGTAAAATTAGTTCAGCCCTTGGCTCCATGTCAAGGGACTATATATATTGAACCAATGGACCATAATATGGAGTCATAGGCTCTTAACCAATTATACACCATCACAACAGGGATGAGACCATATTACATAAATCCCAATGCATATGGATCAGTAATTTGGAGAAGCATACAGTCTGCTAACGAGGATTGAGAAGTAGCATTTGATAGTTGGAAACAAGGTTCATATGAGTGATTCTCAAGACGATGTGAAACTATCAAATAAATGATATGGATTGTAACCGAGGTTAGAGAACCCCTGACATACGATGATACCTCAGAGGTAAACAATTTTCTTTCCAGCATGGAGGAGAAGATAGTGACATATCAAAGGATCTATTTTATTGACTTGGCCTTGCAAGATACCCTCGCTAGATGGTGGGCCACCTATAAAGCCTCGATCCTTGAGTGGGAGGACACAAAACAAGCCATCCAATGTCAATTCCAAAGGAGGGATCATCTAAAAGAAGAAATGAATATATATTTTCAAGGTGCCCAATTGTTCGATGGACGGTCTGACCCTAGAGTGCATATTGAATATTTCTTAAAGCATTGGAGAGTTGCGGAAGTACCCTCTCACCTATGGGTTTAGGTATTTTTCCATTTGTTGGGGCCAATTCCAAAGGCCTGGTATATACATGAGGAGACTAGAAAACAAACAAGTTGTTGGCAGACATTACAAGACCAATTTTGCAAGGATTTCTCCTTTACAAGTGAGTACCCTAAGCTTAATAAAACCCTTCAAAGAATTAGGTAAATGATTTTTACTGACATTTGTAAAAGGATATCAAGTCCAACAGTATTTTCTAACCATGTTCCTTTGCTTCAGTCTATTCTGAGTCATGAAATTGATAAGATAAATGTACCTTGTTGTAAAGTTGAGAGAGACCTAGAAAAACCTAATGAATTAGAAGAGCTTAGAAACTTAGAGATTCAAGAAACAAAATGCAGTAGAGAGATTTAGGATACTATACCTAGTCTCATCTGTAGCTCCTATAATCAACCATTGAAGTCGTGGAAAGTTAATATAGGGGGCGTAGAGAATCCTAAGATAGCTTGTGTGGGAGATTATTGGGATGAGAAAACTATGAATTAAGTACATAGTTTGTTGAGGGACTATAAGGACTTTTTTTGAAAATGTTCTCAGAACCGAAAGGCATAAAAGGATCCATGGGAGAAATGAAAATTAATTTGAAACCCAGCTCAAGAACTATGAAGCACAGACCATACCACCTCAACCCTAGAATAAAATAGAAGGTCAAGAAAGAAGTGGACAAAATTCTTAAGGTAGGAATTAGTTTATCATATTGAAGAATAATAATGGATTATCCCCATATTTATCCAGAGTAAGAAAGGTACAAAATACATTTGGTTCCACGTGGACTACAAAAGTTTGAATTCTGCATGTGTGCATGGTCTGTTTCCAACACCTTTCAATGATGATGTATTAGATCAAGTTGTGGAAAAATAATCCTATTCGTTTACAGACAGATTCTCAGGATACCATCAAGTCAGAATCATAGAGGAAGACAAGAAGAAGACTACATTCATAACTAAATGGGGATCATTCACACATAACATAATTCCCTTTGGCTTAAAGAATCCCCCTATATTTTTTCTCGGATTGTGATAGAAACATTATGAAAATTCATCCAAAAGTTTGTATAAGTCTATATGGATGATTGGATGGTTTATGGTATATTAAAATATCATGTCGGGCTACTCCGGTTAATTTTTGATAGATGTCGTGAAATGCAGATATCTTTGAATCGAAGGAAGTGTATTTTCTATGTACCTCATGGAAAAATTTTAGGCCATATTGTCTGTACAGAAGGAGTCTTGGTAGACCAAGCTAAAGTTGTGGTCATTCTGAACATGTCACCACCTAGAAGTGCTAAGTTGTTTTGCTCCACACTGAGACATACAGGATATTACCGCAGGTTCATCAAAAGATATGAAAATGTCACCACACCCCTTGAGAAATTACTAAAGAAGTTTGAATTGTTTTGATGGACACCATAGTGTGACAAGGCATTCGACATTCTCAAAGAAAAACTAAGTATTGTGCCTATTTTGATGTTTCCCAATTGGGAAATTGAATTCCATGTACATGTGGATGCATCAGGCATTTCCTTAGGAGCCATTCTAGCACAACCAGGGGAAGGGAATATGGACCACCCTATCTAATTTTCCAGGAGAAAACTATCGCAAGTTGAGTGCAAATACACAACCACTTAAAGGGAAGGTTTAGCTATGATTTATGCATTGCAAAAGTTTAGACACTACTTGTTAGGATCACATTTCAATTTTTTTACTGAACATTATGCATTGAAGTACCTAGTGAATAAACCAATAATGGAAGGAAGAATTTGTAGGTGGATACTGGTTTTTCAAGAGTTTTCGTTTGAAGTAATTGTCAAACCGGGAAGATGCAATGTAGGTCGAGATCACCTTTCTAGGTTGGAGTCAGGGGAAAGTGGCAGAGCAGTGGATGATAAGCTCTTAGATGTAGACATGCTTTAGATTGAGGCCATCCCAGAGTATATTGAAGATATTGATGTCTTCCTCAATATAGGGACCTACCCAGAAACTTAATCTGCAACCCATAAGAGACATATGGTGGTTCATGTAGCAAACTATCAATTGATTGCCGGACAATTTTACAAATTGGGACTCGAAAGCATCCCGAGGAGATGTGTCTTGAACCATGAAAGAAAGGGTATCCTATGGGAGTTCCATAGTGGAGTTGTGGGAGGACATGTTGGAGTTGCG
This sequence comes from Picea glauca, assembly GCA_000966675.3. Taxonomy (NCBI): domain Eukaryota; kingdom Viridiplantae; phylum Streptophyta; class Pinopsida; order Pinales; family Pinaceae; genus Picea; species Picea glauca. Next base: position 138,041 of record JZKD02S0192283.1, on the reverse strand, counting down.
GGAGGACATGTCAGAGTAGGGAAGCCATCACGTAGAGATGAATTACCCATTCATCCAATTAGATAACTTTAGGAATTTGAGAAGTGGGTCATTAATTTTATTAGACCGATCAACCCCTCGACTAATAAATCAAAGTCCAGATACATCATCACCACAACTGATTACCTTACAAGATGGGCTGCAGTAGAGGTAGTTCATGACTGTTCTATAGATACAACTATTAGATTGATCTTCGATAATTTTATCACTCGGTTTGGATGTCCTAGAAGTCTAACTAGTGATCAAGGTAGTCAGTTTATTAGTAGCACAATCACAATGATGACAACATAATTTCTTATACAACATCAAAAGAACAATCCCTACCATCCACAAGCCAATGGTAGAGTAGAGGCATTCAATAAAACTTTGGAAAGAGGATTGACAAAAGTATGTTGCGTGAACAAGGAAGAATAGGATGATAGAGTTACAGTAGTCTTATGGGCTTACAAGACCACCATGAAGAAGCTACAGAGGTACACTCCATTTCAGTTATTTTATGGGAAAGATTTTGTTGTACCCACATAATTTATTACCTCTAGTCTCTATATAGCACATGCTACACACATGACAGATTATGAATCAGTGGCGCAGAGGATTGTAGACTTGCAAGAGCTTGAGGAAGCAAGATTCTTAGCAGATTTTCATCAGACAATTGAGAAAGCTAGGCAGAAATATTGGCATGAAATGAATATTAAGTCCAAACAATTAATGCAATGGGACAAGGTACTCCTCTATGACATTCAATATCATAAACATCTAGGAAATTTTTGCATGCATTGGTTGGGTCCATTCATAGTTGCGGAAATCCGACACTTTGGTGGAGTCAGATTCATGCAACTGGATGCTTTCCTTCGGCCAGGATGGGTGAATGGCACCCACCTGAAACCCTACATTTCTAATTCTTGATCCAAATCATGGTTGCTCCAATCCAAAGGAGCATGTACAATAGTTGTATTTCAATTTCCTATAATTTCTTTAATTCAGTCAATAACGTCGAAGTGTGCATTGTTGCGCGACGACATATATTTTCTTTTTTATTCTAAGCATTACTTTTGCGCAGAAATTTTTACTGATATGCACAATATTGGAAGAGCCACTATTACATTAAATGAAGTCATTCAATTTGATGGGGAACCCCATTGTGGTTGGAGGGAGGACGAATTCAAACTAGATCACAACCCATGTGCGACACGCATCCAGTTCAGTCATACGCTTTATGATAGCCATTGTAACGCATCAAAAATTTATGTTGAGCCATAAAGGCATGATACACACAGACACCGTCAATATCCATACTATGCTTCTCAATATTTAAAATGATAATCCCCTCATCTCAACCATGTCCCTACCAGTTCGTTCATTAAAATCCAAGATCAGTTGACAAGATCTTACCTTGTTTCCCATCCCATCGGACACCTAAGCCTAAATTTACGTTTATGGCCTAATGATGAGTATATTTATGGGCATATATAAATTTTTCCATTTATTCAGTTATAATACCCCTTGAATGTGCAAGTGAGCATCATTATTTTTTGTTAGATAGACTTTGAATTTTATGCAATCTTGCACACCCTGAGATATTTTCATTCTCTTATCACAAAGTCTATCCCGACTTACCTAGCTTATCAACATTTCAGAGCTACCATGCCAAGAGAAACAGGAGGGTGGAGTTCCACCCCCAAAGAAGCAATACTATATGAGCCATATGACCCTAGGATCGAGCTCTTTGGGAATATCAAGGGGAAGACAGAGCAAGTGAAAAGTATAGACCTGGATCTGATGGACTGGATATTTTTCCATAGATGAATATTACCGTGTTTTGGGACTTGGTCCTAGATACAATGGGAGGCATGTAGTTTGTCTCAAATCTAGATTTCATCAACCTGTTAAACTCCACAATGATGCACCTCAGGGATCTACCAGTCTTTGGGACCACTGGAGAGGTTGCGCGATGCACAAAATTTCTGATAAGCTGAGTGTACGATAAAATATTATGGCTCAACCAAAGATATCTGATTCATGCGGATGACACCCACCAGCTCACCCAATTATCTCTCAAGGGAGAGGATGTTTCAAAAGGGTTTCAAGGCCCAAGAAAGAATGAGAAGAAGAAAGGCAAAGTTATCCTATATGAGAAGTTCCACACACAAAGAAGTGGGAGAAAAAAAAAATTGACCCAATCATTCCAGAGATATTATGGACGACCTGTTATGTAATTGAGAGAAAATTCATGTGTTCCTACTACAAGGGAGAATGCACATTAGATGTGCTTTCAGTAGAAGACTTTTGTGCAAACAGAGTTGTGTTCAACTGGTACAACTACCTACTAGAGGAACTCATGGTCGCTTGTGAGGAAGATTAGGAAAAGGGTGGAACCTTGACATATGGATACCTACTATTAGCATTTGCAATGTGGAAATGGAAGCCACCCATGGGAATATAGTTGGCACCAATGTACAAAGGTCACTTTGCAAAGATGTTTGAGTCATGGAATGCAAGGATAGATCAGGAGAACATGGAGTTCAATAACACCGCCTTTGAAAAATGGTATACTCATATGATCGACGCAACTCAATGGTGATGCATACCACAAGAGTTGTTGAACCTCAATACCCAAAATATATCCTTTGGCCTAAATCACCATAATACCCTTGTCTGGTTGAGGTATGTGAATTCTGAGGACTTCCATACAAGGTCATTACCTTTCTACCTATATGAAGAGTCTTTCAAAAAGGAGGTTATGTCATGGCTATGAGTTAAGTGCAACCCACGCAAGTCGGGCATGCATTACCTCTTGCCAGCAAATCTCCTCAACCAAAAGGCACATGAAGAAGGAGTTAGGCCAAGTTTTGACCCACCGGAAAAGAAGCAGAAGGTCCAGATGCTGACAGACTCAGACAAAGAGGAGGATGTGGAACCTATGGAGTGCAAAAATAGGATGTTTCATATGTTCCTACAACTCCCATACCAAGCCATGTTATCAGGTAAATATGTCAATGACATCCTCATCGTTGCTTTCATAGGGGACCCCTTAGTCAAGAATCCCTAAACATCGATTTTACTTGTAAATATTTTGAATCCACAACCGATATACTCAGATATACCTCATACTAGAGAAGTTTCTCGAGCTTCTCAGACTGTGATCGATATCTAAGATGATCTTGATCCAGATACCACCTCATCCACAACCATCATCACTGAGAAACCTCGATCTCCCCCACAAGCCCCATTGCCACTGCAAGACACCAACATTCAACCCCAACCCACTTCGCCCGAGCCCATGCAGTTGGATCTCCTCAACCCACATGAGAATGTACCAGAATGCATTACCTTGACCTATGAAACCTCGAGCCAGTCCGTCGCTCCATTGGTACTCATTCATGACACTCTTCCTTCAATGAAGATTCAAATTGTTCCAATACCACAAGTCCCAGGCACCCAAAGTCCTCTCTCAATAGTCAATGTTGAGATCCCCATCCACAAAAGTGAAACTCCAGAGGTTTCGCTACAAAAAGAGGTAGAAGCACATAGAGTTTAGAAGGAACCTGAAACTACATCAGGGTAGAGAAAAACATATTTAAAGGAATAGTTGGAGCCAGTATTCGAGAACCCACGACAGTGCATAGAATTTTTACAACTATGACTAGAAAAGACAAAGGTTATCCCGCCACTTCCCATAGATCTGAAGGCTAGACTTGCACATCAATTGCAAGGTCCATCCCCAGGAGAAGAAGAGGCAGAGAAACCCTCTACACAATCGATGGCTAGTGGACTTCCACTGCAAGTCTGAATACCCCTGGATGTCGATCCATCATCGGGTGAGCTCACTTAATTACCAACAGTGCAGCTGGTAGGCATAATCAAAACCTCGATTGAACAACTAGAGTAGAGGATCTAGCAGGATAAAAGAGAAGCATAATTATGGAAACAAGAAGCATTCTTTGCGCAAGCACAATGAACCTAGGAGGAACACTCAAAGGTTCAGACATAACAGAAGGTGGAAAGGGTAAAAGAAAAACTTTCACAGGCCTGGATGACAGTTAGGAAGAAAGCGCCTCAGCTTCCAGAATCCAACACAACAAGCGAGCATGTGGAGTAGATTGAATTAATTCATGTAGCCTGGACAAAAATAGTAGAAAGATAAGAAAATATCGAGGCACAGTTGTGAAATAGTAAGAAATAAGTTGAACTAAAACCCAGGAAGATATGATGACAAATGGAGAAAAACGTCTTGGAAGGGAACAATGCAAGAGCCACCTTACACAAAAGGACTGCAAAATGCACAAAGATCTTCAGAGAGGTTAGTGATTGGATGGGAATCATTTCAAGGCACAACCAAACATTGGAGGACTTGCGTGTGAATCTCCAATCGTTCAACAAAGAAGAAACCAACACCCTGGATATGCTAGAACATCAAGTGAAATTCGACAAAATCCAGCAGGTAGAAAATGACCTCAATGCGCTATATGAAGCCTAAACCATTGCTAAGAAGGAACTTTGAGAGATTTTCCCTATAGTCCAGATAACATACCTACAGGTGCATCAAGTGGATGCCATAGCTGACTTAGAATGGAACTCTTTAGTTTCGCCAAAACCAAAAGAGTTCATCATGGATGCCACTCCGCAGTTTGTTGTTGAACCTTTAGTGCTTGCCAGGAAGTGGTAGGAAAAAGTAGACAACTTTCAAGAGGTCAGGAAGAGAGCCCTAGAATTTGTACTTGATTTGGGCCCTTTGTTTGAAGAAGATAAAGCATAACCAATCCAATATGGAAGTGAAAGTAATTCAGAACTAGAAGGAAAGAGAGAACAACAAGCCAACCCAGAGACCACGGAAAATATGAAGACTTGACACGGGGTGATTCAAGGATTGTGGTCGGAGCTTGTTGGGCCCTTCATTTTTGTTGAATATAAGTTGTGTGTGACACATGGAAACTTCATTTTGGATAATAGAAGTTGTGCAATCTGCTGAGGAAGTTGGACAATGGAAAAAAGAAAGAAAAAAAAAGTGGTTGGAAGGACAACGCAACGTCATCTTTGAGGAAAGAAGTTGCAACAATATCAAGAAGAAGAGATAACTTTTGGGTTCTCAACCAACAAACCTAAAATATGAGATTATATATATGAGATCGATAGGATTGTAAAAGGGTTGATGGGTTGTAGTGTTGTTATTGTTTTCTAGGATGTTAATCCTGAACTATCACTTTTATTGTTGTTGTTAGTACTGATATTGTGGCAAGAGTCAATGATGTAATGACCCATATTGTAGCATAGATGAGTTTTGGAGATCTACGTAAGAACCAGATGATAAATGTATCATATTTTGGTATCATTAATATAATTGGAGGCCTAAATTTTGAATGTGTTTCCTGTGTATTTATTCCTAATGCATGAATGGAATGTTTTTATGTATTATATTTATGTCTGATATACTTAAATGATTCATTATGAATGACGATGCAACTCTGTTTATATATTCCTAGTTAGGAATTTCTCAGACTTGTTACAGGTTTAGTCTATTTTGTGCAAGACTATAGTGAGTCTTGATAACTCATAGGTCTGTCTAAGTATTATCCTTACCCTTCCCTCTCTTTCTTGTCTCGATTGTGCTTCGGGTGAGACTTCTTCCCTCCCAGGAAGATGAAAATTCCAATGTGTTGGGCCCGAGATATGATCATCTTCATGACATTATTATACACTTTTTTCCATATGCATATATGCGTTTTTATCTTTCAAAGGAGATTTTTGAAGAATTTTATGGTAAAATGATATAATCGACATGAGGTACATATAATTCATGTTTTTTGATTAAATCAAGTTTAATTTATCATATTTTATGGTTTCCAGAAGTTAATTCATGTTTTTCTGCTATTACAGGGAAAAATGCACCATGTTTCTTGGTCTGACACTTGATCTGGTACTTGATCCGACAATCGTTCCGGCACCCAGTATTGCACAAAAACGCAAGGCAAGTTGGTAGTTATGGTATTGGCGTCCAATGGTGGACAAATAGAGAACATGGGTTTTGTTTTTCATCACCCCCTCCAGCTACTAAGCTCAAGAAAACTCAATTTTAGTTGTCCAAAGAGGGCGATCATTGGGTTCCTCTGTTTTGTTAGTTATGGATGCATTTAATGTAATTTTTTGAATTTAGAGGTGGTTCGACCCTCCTGTGGTCGACCACCTGGGTTGTAAGATTATAAATACCAATAGGATTATCATTAGATTGTTAACCAAGTAGCATAAGTATTAGAATTGCCAGAAAAATGATTTTGCTCTGTTTGAGTTTTTTACATTGCGAGAATAGTGCTAGAACCACGTTTTTTTACTTTCATGGTGAATTCGGCCTACTGAAGTTCATGGTGTGCTTGTAGAGGGTAGCCACAAATTTCTAGGGGGACCACCAGCAGTCTGGTGATGCTTAGTGTGTTGTTTATATATTTCATAATGTAAATTGTCTTTTATTTCCTGTACATGCATGTTTTATGTTTTAATTAGCTAGTTGTGATTTAATTGTTTTATTGTTCTTTTGCAGGTTAGTATGATGAGTTACGTGAGCATGAATTAGTTTTGTAGACTAAGAATAGACTTGAAAGTCTCTACACTAACTCCATATGCATCTAGATATCAGATTACACTTTTATTCATGATCTTATAGCTAAGTTTAAAACGGAGTTGTTTTTAGAATAAAACAGAGTTCTTTTTAGGTTTCATTTGACAGGGATCTTTGATGGATAGATAGAATTAGTTCCAGTTTCTAGTCATATCTTGCTCACTTCAGTTTATATAGATTTCATTTAATTATTTGTTGGTTAACTTAGATTGTCAATTTACTTTTTAATATCATGCTTTAAATATATGTTTTTAATTCATTTTCTTATCATAGCTTGAATGATTAAAATAGACATAGTATAGTTTTATTTCACACAATTTCCTTTCATAGATTAAAATGAAATTAAATTCCTTAATTAGATAATGATGATCTCATTATGATGTTAATGGTTTGTACATGAATATGCAGGGTATTTAACATTACTTTTATCATGGCTAAGTTTTCATTGGACTGTTTACTTCACACCTTTCATTTTTCCATTGAAATTAGTATTGAGCTTATACAATTAGAACTGTCCTTTGTTGTCAAGTGTCATCGAGATATCATCCGTCACCACCAAAGGCATTCACACAACCACCAACATTACATTCAAGTGTTTCATAGATTAAATATAGTTTCTTGCTTTCGTAGATTAGAAGAGATAGTTTCTTGTTTTCATAAGTTTAGTTGGTAGTCTTTCTTGCTTTCAATAGACTAGATTCCCTTTCATGCATTGCATTAGGCATTTAGTTCACTTTCCTCTTAGGCTAAGTAGTTTTTCAATGAGAAGTCTTTGCTTACTTGTCCCTTTTCTTTAGTAGGATAGATAGTTGTCTTTGCTTACTTGTCTTTTGCTTTAGTAGGTTAGTTAGGTGTTTTTGCTTACTTGTCTATTTGCTTTAATAGGTTAGATAGGTGCTTTTTCTTACTTGCTTATTTAATTGCTTTCATAGGGTAGTCACTCATTGAATGTAGGTTGGCAAGTTAAAGGTAGTTTGCTTTCATCATTTTCTTAGTATGCTTAGTAGTTTACGTTTGCTTATTGCCATGAACTAGTTTTCTTTACATAGAGTTTTCATTCGCTTTCTTAGGAACTATCCATCAGTCCTTGGCCCAAAAGTACTTAGGTTACCTAGTTTCAATTTGCTTAGTAGGGTTTTTTCATTAGATAGGTTTGCTTGAGTAGATTAGCCCTAGATAGCTTCTTTCCATAGTTAGACTATACTCCTACCAACCTTTTTACCTTTGGCATATATTTTGCTACAACTCTAAGTTTACTTACCCCAGGTTGAAAATTTAATTGAGGGTAGTTTAGTGTCTTTTTAGTACACATAAAACACCTAACATTTTGGCAGCATTGTCGGGGAGTTGTATTAAGGTAAGAAGTAATTAGGAATTAGATCATTTCTATACCTTAGCATTAGTTTGGTGGCGGGGGAAATTTAAGACGAAAGGTAAGAACCTGGGCATCTGCTATAGCAAGTTCCCCCAAACCCAATGGTAGTTTTTCCTTTTGTTTTTATTTTTCATGAATAGACCTAGGAATCAAATGGTATCTGTTTCTTTTTGTTTTTTTGATTTCTTTCATGAATAGGCCTAGAGACCCACAAGGTAGATACATTAAATCAAAATTAGACCTTTCAACCAAGGTTCCTTCTGATCTCTTTGGGGGAAGGAACGTTCCGCTTATAAACTTTGCAGACTGATACCAAAAAATAGGAGCTATCTCAACCCAAAGATATAAAATAGTCTCTAAGAAGACTAACACAGGGAGAACTATAGAACAAGAAATTGAAGCATCAAACATATTGGGACAGGAAGCAAGACCACTCGAGCCTTCCGCAGAACCAAACAATACAACTTTTTATTTTACACCACCACCAGGAAATCCTAATTTTGAAGATATCATAGACCCTAAATAGGTGAATATTTTGTTTGGTAGCTCAACCAATGTAATTATCTCTCAAATTGACATAGAAACTTTGGCACCGATAATCTCAACCAGCTCGAGTAGAGTCCCAGACATCCAATCAGTAGGAAGACCTTTTCATCAAAGAGAAACTTTGTTCTCTTCAAAGATAAAACCACTTAGGTACTCTCTTTTTGGAAACAAAACCAATATGGGTGATCATGAGGACCATAACAATGTAAGACATGGGGAGGAAGAAGAAACTGGAAACCAAACCGAAACTACCTTCGGATTTCTGATTTTAGACACCACTCCAAATATCAACATGAAGAATATTCCTCTCTCGGCACTACCTACCTTTTATGGTAAAAACATTGAATATCCAGACACCTTCCTATTTGAATTTGACATCTTGTGCAGGAGCTACAACTATGTGCAAGATGCCCAGAAATTAAAAATCTTTCCTGCCACCCTCAAAGACTCTGCATTAAGATGGTTCATGGGGTTGGGAGAATCTAGTATCAAGTCTTGGGAATCCATGAAAGACATATTTCTTAAGAAGTAACAAGACTAATGCAAGACCAAAGATTCTCGTAATGACATTTTTAAAGTCCAACAGTTAGAAGATGAGACCCTTGAAGACTATATGGAAAGATTTAGTTATATGTCCCAGAAGTCAAAATACCATGACCTCCTAGAGGATGCAATTAGGGATCTTTTCCTTAAGGGAATTTCAGAAGAATATTTAGAGATTCTTAACCTAATGGCATCAGGTGATATTTCTCATAAACAATTTTCTGAAATATGTGAAATGTGTAAAAATTACTCGAGGAGTAGAGCCAAAATAGGAAAGAATGTTTGGGAACCTTACAATAGAAGCTTAAAACCAGTTAGTTCAGGTGGTATTACAAGAGAAGAGATAGGGAACCTTCCAGAAAAATTCAAGATAGACATCCTAAGAATAATAGGTTCCCAGTTGGACACCCTTAAACTCAAAAAGAAATAGGAGGAGGAGAATGCAGTAATGAGCATATATTGCCCAAGATGCAAAAGGAAGCATTCCTTAAGGGAATTCCCATTAGATAACATTTCAGTTTGTGGCTTCTATACATAATACCATTCAACTTAGAAATATCCATCCTTGCCCGGTTTATTAGCCATCTATAGGAGTGGAGATCCTAGGGAGTCTTCTTATGCACCTAGGAGGCCATGGCAGCCTAGGAATCAACCCACATACCCAGATCTACAGTCTCAAGTTCCACCCTATTGTCAACAACAATAGTGGAACTCACCACGTTGGAAAAACTGGTCTACTCAATACCAACATCCTTGGATTCAAGGATGGAGGGGAGTACACAACCAAGGAAACCCTCAAGCTCCACCTATCCCTATGTACAACCATCCTTATCCTCGGTTCTCATCAAACACTCCATAGCTTCTGCCAGGTTTTGTTCCACCACCTTTACCTCCTATCCCGCAACAACAACCGCTCCAATTTCAAAATACAAGATCCACAAAACTGACACTATTACCGACACAGCCAGTGCCGAATCCCAATAATAAGTCCCCTCAACCTCTTAACAATGTTGAGATGCAGGCCTTCCTGACATATGTTTTTACTCATGTTCCATTACCAGAAATTCAACTAAGATCGCAAAAAGTTCTAGATAGGCAGAGACCTTCAGTATTCATCCAGCAAGAAGAAGAAGAGGAAACCACCCAACAACCCATGGATGACACCAGGTGGGAAGATGTTATTATCCCAAAGAATCAAGAACCCAAGCTTCCCCAAAATGAACCTTCACAAATTGTGAAGGTCCCTCCTTATCCATACCAATTGGTAATCGAGAAACCTACCACCCGACT
>JZKD02S0192283.1:88839-107660 GCA_000966675.3 Picea glauca | reverse complement strand
ATTCCTTCTATAGATGATTTTTCCCTAGAATATCTTACAAAACTGCATGATGACACAATCCTTGATAGGAGAATGCGAACTTCAAAACGAGGAAATGTGGAGTATCTTCGAGTTGGTCTTAAAGGTACAAATCCAATAAAATCCAAGTGGATTGAGGTTGGAAAGGTGAGGGAGCTATAACCTCATCTTCAAATAGACTGAAAATAGTCTTTTGGAGGTCCAAAAGCTTTGCAATGGGGAGGTGTGATCTAGGGGATCAAATTTTGCTCAAAAATTCAAAGTGCTTGGAATTTCTTCAAATAAAATGAGAGCGTAGGCCTCATTGTTACGAACCCAACGCAACTCATTTGGGTTCAAACAAACATTGAGAGTGAGAGATATCGTTTTTTGTTCAAAATGACAAACAGGCAAAAAAAAGGGATGCTGACTGTACAGTCTGTACGGATGTTGACGTGGCAGTCCGTACGACATGTGGCAGGGATGAGTGGTAGGCAGTTGGTAGATGTGGATGAATGATATTGCGACACGTGGCAGTATTTGGTTGGTTGTACGATGCCACATGGCACCCTGTTATTGGTTGCTTGTATAAAACTTATTTGGAGTCCATCGGATTCAACCCCGTGACCTCCACCCACATGTATAGCCTTTGCAAAGTCTACGTTGCCAACATGCCCCACCGTATTCCTTGTTATATATATGGGTTGATATATATTTAAGTTTGAATTGTGTACCGTTGGTGCGGGGGTCCAGGTTGGGGCTTAGCCCCAACCCCCAATCGTGTATACCATATCATATGACCCGTGGTCACACTATTGGCATGTGTGATTTGGTTTTGTATTTGGTTTAAACGGTTATAACCAATGCCCACCACTTGTCCCTTTTCTATTAGCCTTTGGTACGGAGCCCTGTTTGCATTTGCGCGTGGTCACATGGGCCACATGACCTTGGCCTTGGCGGTTAGGGGCTAGGTGCAGCCATAACTGTCCTACAGTTTGCACCATTTGTGCGGTTGCATCTGGTGCTGAGTTTTAATGCTTAAATGCACGTGGGGGCTGGGTTGAGCCAACAAGGGTGCAATTTGTCGATCCAAAGACAACAAGTTTGAAGGGGAACTTCCATGAAGCCTATCTTCTTCAATTTTTGGCCAAACGAGGTGCTGAAAAAGCCCTGCTAGGGGTTTTTGGATGTTCTGGAGCCATTGGAGCCATCTACTTGGCATTTTGAGCATTGTAAAGCACATTTTTGAGAACTTTGAGAAAATAATACAAAAGATCCATTGGAAGCTGGACTAGGAGATGTAGCCCAAGAGAGGGGTGAACTCCTTTATAATTTGTTTTGTTATGTGTTTTATGTTCACTGTTTATTGTTGCTATGTATATGCATCTTGAATGAGTAATTTCTATAAAAGTTGTGTTGCAAATTTGATCCATTTTCATTTTAACACATAAAATTAAACTTGCAAATATTTTCAAGAATTCAAGTCTTCTTTTTTTTTAGATCAATAACAGAAAGTCATCCTCTAACATAAATACCATCCCAATTAAAAAGAAAAGAAAGAAAAAGTCATTTTAGAGTTGTTCCCCCATATTCTTGCATAAGCAATCTTATACTAAAAGCTTAAAGGATGGAGGGCCAGTCTCTGAGGGTTTAAGAGGCTAACCCACCAAGATACTGAACAGATCTACTGGTAGTGGGTATCGACCTATGGTATGACTAGGTAAACCCGCCAGAGTACTAAACAAGCTTGCTGGCAGTGGGGCATTCTACCTAGAGAGGATGATGTTCTGACAAAAATAAATAATAAATCTAAACTTGTCATGATGTACGACATTACTTGCAGACAAAGCTGACATGGAGTATGTGTGGTTAAGCTAAGGTTAATGAATCTCATCAATTTTCCATTGGGAAATGACTCTAAGACTATCTTGAAACTCTCTTTCCTACCTCTTCTTATCTATATATATGATATCTTATCCTATAGGTGGGGCCATCTTCTAACTGTCTCATTGGTCCAATCTGTGAAATTTTATCTTTACACTTGACATACTGTAAATCTTCGGCTATTGGGGGATACTGACTAGTTTCCTATACTTTTGATTGTGAGGTGTCACAATACTTAGGTGTGGGGGAGGGGTTCATGAGCTGACAAATGATTATTGCCTAGAGAAAAGAGTCTTTGCAAGAATTTTTGTATTATTACCATGATACAGGTTATTACATTGATAGTCATGTTATTTTTAAATGCTTAACTCCCGTGTGCTATACATTACTGAACTCATTCTTAATAAACCACTCTTTATCAGTTTATCATTCATTACAACCCGTTCATTATAGGTTTTGACACTTTCTATAACCCGTTCATTATAGGTTTCGACACTATATGTCATATACAAGAAGAATGAGTAAGCATGGAGCACTCTGCCTCTACTCATTAACCACTATGGTTGTCAAAAACACTTCAAAATTGCAAGTTGTCCATTAAAAGAGGTGAAAATTTACTTAACACAGGGGTACTGGATGAAGTACCGTATGAGGTGCCAGATGAAATGTCATTTGAAGTGCCATTTCATTGCATACTAGTAACTGTCCTAGATTCCAGGGAACTAGAATTCAATTACATTCAATTAAATTTGTTACAGGCATTGATTAAAAGATGCCTCATATGGTTATGATCAAATGTCCAAGTCAAAAGACTTGGACATTGATCTAAGTACGCACCACTCCATTGCTCCCAACCTTGCCATCGAATTCGAATCTCCCACACATGGCAGCTCGCACGCACATGTGGGCAATGTACTCCACCATAAGAGCATCCAAAATTGGGTTGGGCACTCTATTGTTTCATTTTCCCTTGCCATTTGCTCTGCCCTGTGTTAAGGAATCGTGCCCAACCTTTTTCGAATTCTCCCTTTGTTCTAATCACACTCAAACTGTGTTAAACCCATGCCATTTCTTGGCCTATTTGCACCCTTGCTTGGTAAAATTCTCCCTCTGTTCCAATTGCACTCAGACCATGCAAAATTCATGTCTCTTTGTGCTTTGATTTCTCCCTTGATTGGTGAATTCAAACTCTGTCAAAATTCCCAAGTGATACGAACCCTCCTCCTATGCAAACTTGTTTTCCATTCCAGAATTCGCACAATGTAGGGAAGTGTTCTTGTGTCTTGGCTGGGGGCCATTTCTGTCAAGTTTGCAAGGCCATGATGCAGATCTTTCTATGCAATTTGTAGTTGGTTTTGATGGAAAGATAACACATGTAGGTTCTCTCAACTTTGCATTCATAGAATAGTCAATTGTTGCTACAACAAAACTTCCAAGAATTGGAGATAGGTGGTTCAAGAATCATCAATTGTCGCGCTCAAGTTACAACAGGGTGTTTAAGCCCGAATTCGAGAGCATTTCAGGAGTGAAAGGGTATGCTAAGGAGTGGATAAATCCAAAATTGTTCAATCCCATCATCATTATCATAAGGTTAATTACATGTGAAGGTAGATACTCCACCTTCAAAGATTGTCACTTTAGATTGTTGGCTCATTTTCTGTTCAATAAGCCTTTAAACTTTCCCTTTTATTTTCTCAAAATCTTGGACAAAATGTCCTCTCAAGTGAGGAAAAATGTGACCAACCCCCACAATAGTCTCTTCCACCACGGTTTGATCAAACTCCTTGTTATTATCGAACTAGAGAAGTAGGGGAAAAGTTGGGATGCCTTTATCTACTAGTTTGCAAATCCTCACTTGACAGTTAAGACTAGCAAAAAGCCACTTAGCCTAAAAACTATCTCTCCATCCAAGCCTCACTCTCCAAAAACTCCAAACTCCCTTGCACAAACTCCCTCTTTGCCTGAACAATACCAAAAGCTTGTTGATATTCCTACTTCTTCATCGGGGAAAAAGACCAAGAACAAAGACCAAAAGAAGCCTATAGTTGACCCCCCAATGCCTTCATTTTCTCTTGATCCTACACCTAAGAATCCCCACGAAGTAATGCAACAAGACTTTCCCATCATTCCCACAAACAAGAGAGGAGCCAACCGATTTGGTAAGGGACCCTTTCGGAAGAGTACTTGGAACATAAGAACCAAGCCTTATGTAAAGCCTCCACCTGCTTCAGATCCTATCCAAGTATACTCCGACCTTGAGAGCCCTCATAAGCAACCTAGAGAAGTCTTTGTGAATATATTAGAGCCATTAAGGAAAATGAAATCAGAACCTACCTCACCTTTCTGATCTCCCATCACTCCTACTTCACCTATGCCCACTCTTGATCCTAAAATTGATAAATTGTCCCCATCTCTCAAAGGGCTTAAGCCTTCCTCGAAGATCACTGATTATGCCCCAACTATAAAGTAGCTACAAAGGGAAAACCATCAGCTTCTCCAACAATTAGAAGAGAGGAAGATAATAGATGCACACCTTCATCATGACAATTGTCCTTTAGGAAAAAGTTAACTCCCTTCAACGGTTGGTCGATGGGATGACCCAATCTAACCGTAGCTTAAGAACACCATTAAAGAAACATAAGAGGCACAAGTCTAAGCCTACACAGCAAGAAGGAGAGGCTTCTAAAGCTGATCCTTCTCAGCAAGCCTAGTTCCGAGGGATGATTTATTTTTGTTTGCAGTGGGACTTGCAAAATAGTAGGTGTGGGGGGGTATGTTGGGCCCGAGATATGATCATCTAAATGATGTTATTATACACGTTTTTCCATATGTATATATGCATTTTTATCTTTCAAAGGAGATTTTTGAATAATTTTATGGTAAAATGATATAATCAGCATGTGGGACGTATAATTCATGTTTTTTGACTCAATCAAGTTTAATTTATCATATTTTATGGTTTCCAAGAGTTAATTCATGTTTTTCTGCTATTACAGGGAAAAATGCACCATATTTCTTGGTCTGGCACTTGATCTGGTACTTCATCGATCACTCATTCTGGCACCCAATATTGCACAAAAACGCAAGGCAAGTTGGTGGTTATGGTATTGGCGGCCAGTGGTGGACAAATAGAGCACATGGGTTTTGTTTTTCATTGCCCCCTCCAACTACTAAGCTCAAGACAACTCGATTTCAGTTGTCCAAAGAGGACGATCATTGGGTTCCTCCATTTTGTTAGTTATGGATGCATTTAATGTAATTTGTTGAATTTAGAGGTCGTTTGACCCTCCTGTGGTCGAGCACCTGGGTTGTAATCTTATAAATACCAATAATATGATCATTAGATTGTTAACCAAGTATCATAAGCATTAGAATTTTTAGAAAAATGATTTTTCTCTGTTTGAGTTTTTTACATTGCCGGAACTACGTTTTTTGACTTTCATGGTGAATTCGGCCTGCTGAAGTTTGTGGTGTTCTTGTAGAGGGTAGCCACGAATTTCTGGGGGGGGCACTAGCAGTCTGGTGATGTTTAGTGTGTTGTTTATATATTTCATAATTTAAATTGTCTTTTATTTCCTGTACATGCATGCTTTATGTTTTAATTAGCTAGTTGTGATTTAATTGTTTTATTGTTCTTTTGCAGGTTAGTATGATGAGTTACGTGAGCATGAATTAGTTTTGTAGGCTAAGAATAGACTTGCAAGTCTCTACACTAACTCCATATGTATCTAGATATCATATTACACATTTATTCATGATCTTACAACCAAGTTTAAAACGGAGTTGTTTTTAGAATAAAACAGAGTTCTATTTGGGTTTCATTTGACAGGGATCTTTGATGGATAGATAGAATTAGTTCCAGTTTTTAGTCATATCTTGCTCACTTCAGTTTATATAGATTTCATTTAATTAGTTGTTGGTTAAATTAGATTGTCAATTTACTTTTTATATCATGCTTTAAATTTATGTTTTTAATTCATTTTCTTATCATAGCTTGAATGATTAAAATAGACATAGTATAGTTTTATTTCACACAATTTCCTTTCATAAATTAAAATGAAATTAAATTCCTTAATTATATAATGATGATCACATTATGATGTTAATGGTTTGTACATGAATATGCATGTTATTTAACATTACTTTTATCATGGCTAAGTTTTCATTGGACTGTTTACTTCACACCTTTCATTTTTCCATTGAGATTAGTATTGAGCTTATACCATTAGAACTATCCTTTGTTGTCAAGTGTCATCGAGATATCATCCGTCACCACCAAAGGCATTCACACAACCACCAGCATTACATTTGAGTGTTTCATAGATTAAAGATAGTTTCTTGCTTTCGTAGATTAGAAGAGATAGTTTCTTTTTTTCATAAGTTTAGTTGGTAGTCTTTCTTTCTTTCAATAGACTAGATTTCCTTTCATGCATTGCATTGAGCATTTAAATTTCCTTTCATGCAAGAGAAATAGTTTTGCATTAGGCATTTAGTTCATTTGCCTCTTAGGCTAAGTAGATGTTCAATGAGAAGTCTTTTCTTACTTGTCCCTTTTCTTTAGTAGGATAGATAGTTGTCTTTGCTTACTTGTCTTTTGCTTTAGTAGGTTAGTTAGGTGTTTTCACTTACTTGTCTATTTGCATTAATAGGTTAGATAGGTGCTTTTTCTTACTTKCTTATTTAATTCCTTTCATAGGGTAGTTTCTCATTGAATGTAGGTTGGCAAGTTAAAGGTAGTTTGTTTTCATCATTTGCTTAGTATGCTTAGTAGTTTACCTTTGCTTAYTGTCATGAACTAGTTTTCTTTACATAGATTTTTCATTCGCTTTCTTAGGAACTATCCATCAGTCCTTGGCCCAAAAGTACTTAGGTTACCTAGTTTCAATTTGCTTAGTAGGGTTTTTTCATTAGATAGGTTTTCTTGAGTAAATTAGCCCTAGATAGCTTCTTTCCGTAGTTAGACTATACTCCTACCAACCTTTTTACCCTTGGCATATATTTTGCTACAAATCTAAGTTTACTTACCCTGGTTTGAAAATTTAATTGAGGGTATTTTAGTGTCTTTTTAGTACATATAAAACACCTAACACAATGATCTAGACTAATTCGGTACCTTTTGTTGGTAACCTAAGAAATACCCTGGTCTAAACACTTTGGCACCAACATAGTCTTGTATGCCCACAGTACTGCTGGTATCTTCAAATCCCAATCATCCCTGTTGACATTGCAAATATTAGTTAAGGAATTCTTTAGGATCTTGTTGAAGGATTCCACTGTTCCATTTGCCTGAGGATGGTATGGTGTACTCTTTTAATGGTAGACTTCAAATTCCTCAGTCATAGCCCTAATAGTACTGTTGATAAAGTGAGTGCCTTGGTCACTCATCAAAATCCTTAGGCACACAAATATGGTGAGCACTTGCTCAAACATGAAGTGTGTTTTTGTCTTTGTGATGCAGTCTTTGACTAGTGTGGCCTCTTCCCATCATGTCAAGTATTATGTCATTGTGATGATGTATCTAGCTCCTGATATTATTGTTGGTGGATGAATCGTTCCAACAAAGTATTTAGCCCATTTTTCGAATACCTTCAATATCACTTGTGGTTTTAAGGGCATATCATCCCTTTTGTTTGGTTTTCCAACCCTTTGACAGACATCACATCTCTGGAAATATTCTTTAGCATCTATGTGCATTGTTGGCCACCATAATATTGCACGCAATACTTTCTGTGCGGTAGCTTTTCCTGCATAATGTCCTCCATCTATTCCTTCATGGGCTTCTGCCAAGATTTTGGGCCTTTTATGTTCTAAGACACACCTTCTCAATATGTTTTCTGCTCCCATATTATATAAGTGTCCTACAATCAAATGATAGTTTGTAGATCTGACTACTAGATTTTTCCTCTACGCAATGTTAATATCTAGTGGTCCAGTCCTTGTACTCAAATATTCAATAATGTCATCAAAATATTCATCAGCTACCTCAACTGAAAATAACTGCGCATCAGGGAAGTTATCCTCTAAATTTGTAGGTTCCTCTCCATTGGTGACCCTTGATAGGTGATCATGTCCTGCATTCAACTACCCTGGTTTGACTATCACTTCAAAATCAAATTCCTGAAACACCAATAGCCATCTACAGATCCTCGCCCCCAACATTGGCTTGTTGACTAGGTATTTGAGGTTCGAATGATCTGCAAACATATTAAATTCTTTTCCCAATAATTGATGTCTGAAATTATAAAGTGCATAGACCATAGCTAGGCCTTCTCTTTTTGTAGTATTTTAGTTCTTCTCTGATTCTGATAGTTTTATGCTTGCAAATGCTATAGGATGGTCCAAATCCCCTGCTCCTGGATGTGCCAGAATAGCTCCAAGTGTTATGGTTGATGCATCTACATGCACATGAAATGTCTTTTCACAATATGGGAAGACTAAGATGCATGTTATGACCATTTTCTCTTTCAGGGTGTCCAACCCTTGATGATAATCCTCATTCCACTTGAATCTGATATCTTTCTTGAGCAGTTTCTCCATCGACGCAATGATCTACGCATACCCTTTTATGAATTTTTTATAATAACCTATATGTCTGAATGTGTATCTCAATTGTCACACTAATTTGGGTGGTGGAAAATTCACAATTACTGTAATCTTTTCAGGATCCACTAGTAGACCCTATTTGCATACTATATGACCCAATAAAATTCCAAAAGGTGTCCCAAATATGCATTTCTTAATGTTCAGGGATATCTGGCATTGCCTGCATCTTTCCAACATTATCCTTAACACCTCTACATGATCATTCAACAAATTGTAGGGTATCCAATAATCTAGGTACACTTCTAAAAACTGATGGATGAATTCTTTAAATGCATCTATGACTACTCTTGAGAATATTGTTAGTGCATTCTTCACTCCAAAAGGCATAATTGTGTATTGATAAAGTCCCCATTTTATATAAAAGGTAGTCTTGCACATGTCTTCTGTAGCTATTTTGATTTGGTGGTAGCCTGAGAATCCATTTGTGAATGAATATGATTCCTAACCTCCCACATTCTCTAGGACTTCATCAGTAAAAGGGGTAGGAAAAGGGTCATGTAGGAAAGCATCATTCAACTTTATTAGGTATACATATATCCTTATGCCTCCTTTATTCTTCTCCTAAACTACCATAGGGATTATCCATTCTGATTCTTATACTGGTTCTATGATCCCTGGTTCCATCATTCTGACAATTTTTTCTCTTACTTTCTGCTTGTATACTAGGTTTAGTCTGTAGGGTCTCTGTCTAACAGGTCTTGCCTCAGGTTTGAGAGGTATCTTCATCTCCCCTAGCTCTCCAACTATACCTTTCATTTTGGTGAAGTTCATTGAGAATAGGTCACTGTACTCGCGCAGTAACTCTATTATCCTCTCCACTGTTTGTTTGTCCCAGTAGTCCCCAATATTGGCCATTTTTGGGTTATCAATTGTCCCAATATTGACCTTGTTCACTTTAATTGATGCAAAAAATTATGCTAACTCCAGAGAGGTTCCTTCCACCTCTCTCTCCCCTTCAATTTATGGAATTTGGATATTGCGTGGATCATCTTCATTTGGTGTTTCTTGTTCTACATGATAGCATTACAGTAATTCCTACACTATCTATTAATTTTGTTGTTGATACTCTGTGATTAGTTCCAATTCAGTTTCATCAATAAATATCAGTCCTCTCATTTTCTTTAGGGATGAATCAATGTTGGGGTTCCCATTTTCAAATGAGAAAGTTGCTACAAAGTTTTGCTGCAAGGTTGTCCATTCTCTGGTACCTCAACGTAATTCCTAGTCTACTTACCAGTTTTATGGGATTGCTTCCAGTGTGTGAATGAAGTAATGAGGCCATTCCTCTCATGGTGTCATCCTCCATCATGTTCTAAACTTCTCCAAGTGTTCTTCACATGTTCATTTTCCAACATACCTCTATATTTCATTGCTCTTCTTCTCTACATGGAATCTGATGTGCAATAAAATTTTGAATTTATACCAGTCCTGTATGTTTTCCTTATGTACACCCCACCATATTAAATTTGTAGACTTAAGTGCGATGTTAACGGATAAAACCCTCTTATTTTTTGATACTTCTTCCTCATATTTCGCCAGGAACTCTTCTAATTCATTTATACTATGAAAGATGGGAATTTCTCTGAGTTATTTTCCAACACATCTTACCGCGCAGTCTATTCTTGCACACCTTCTTGTTGATACGTCATGTAGGCAATGTTTCCAATTCTTCAGACTTGTATTTGAGTTAGAATCACATGATGGGATACTTCTCTAGCCAAGTACCCCATCTGCAGTTGGATTAATGTAATCTTCTACATGCATGGTGGTTCTGTACAACTGGTTGATTTCCTCCAAATCCAGAGAGGTCAGTTCCACACATATTTTGGCTTTAGATGGATATAAGGGTGCAATGAACTGGTATTCCACTGAATCAAAGGTCATTTTTCTTGTCTTCAACTTAATTATGGCATGATTATTAAAGGCCCAATCCAGTCCAAGAAATGTTGGAAATGGTGTTGTTCCATATACTATTTCAATGACTTCAAAGTCTACCATGGTGTACACTCCATCCAAATCTACTGTCACTCCTTTAAGCCTCCCAATTGGCAGAACTTTGTGTTGTTTTGCTAGCTTTAGTTGAACCAGTGAGTATCCTAATGTTGGCTCTCCCATGCACTATCATGTCTTATTCGGTAATACATTTACTTCATATCTGAGGTCCAATATAACATCTCCCCTGTTGAAATCTCTGATATTGGAATTCGATCTAAATTCTCTTCTTGTCCTCCTTTTTGCATGGAGGTGATTAATTTTTTTGTGTTCTATTTTTCCCTCAGTGTTTGTTTTACATCTATCTAGCAAATTTTGTAAGATTGTAACAGATGATGGATCATTGAATAACTGAACACATGAGTGCAGAAAAGTTATGATATTACTTGGTCTCCAAGGTGTACTTCACTGGTGTGGTCCATTGTTGACGACATTTCATACATGGGTATGTCTTGAGTATGTTGCATGTCATATGTAGACACAACATTCTTCTTGATAAACTCTTGTTTGGCCGCCTTAAAGGTTTCTTTATCTTTCCCTGCATCAAACTATTTTGGTGGCTTAGTATTTTTCTTCACCCACTGGTGTTGTATTGGATCTTGTCTGACCGCATCATCTCCTGTTTTAGCACCTTCACACGTGACTATGTTGATGTTCCTACCATCCTCTCTAGCTTCTGCAGAGATCCATTGTACGTTTTGATTATTCTAATTCCTCTTTTCTTGTATCTTCCCCAATAGTGTTGTACAATCTTCAGTATCATGATCTGATCCATGTCAATACATGCATTTTGCTGGTGGAAGTGGATATTCCCTTGCATAATGCCCTAGTTGTTGGAATTTATGACACACTACTGGACTTCTTCCACGTCCAAATACTCCTCTACCTCTTCCTCCTCTTTTGTATCCATCACGATATCTTTGCGTGGGGTGTTGTACTGAGGTACCTGATTATACTGCGTGGGGTTATACTGTGGCTGCATAGTGTTATACTACAGTTGTGTGGTGTTGTATTGTTGTGGTACCTGATTAAACTGAGGTGCATCTTGCCCTGTCATCATTTTTGCTTGCACCCTATACGTATATGAGGTTCTTTCCCTCATCAAATCCATTGTTCTACATTCTTTATCATCGTTCCCCACTGACTTGCAAAAAGTGGAGTATGCATTCTTTGGTACTGTCTAGTACTTCTGCATCATTGGACAATGATATGGATCATGCCCATGTGTTTTAAAAATATCACACCAAGGTCCTCCTGCTGGAAAGGGATTTGACACTCCTATTGCCATGTATTGTGTGAATGTTGGGCATTCGTTCATGTGGTGTCCTTCTGTCCTACATGTGGTACACAAAACAACTTCTTTGTTTACCTTGCCTTTATTCGTATTTAATTGAAAGGTTAGATTCTTCAAATCCTCCTTCATTTCCTCTATAGCTATATATGTCTTACGATATTAATTTTCTTCTAGTTGTAAGGCTACCTACAGAGCCTCTACTTGAGTTTCAAATTTTGGTTTTCTGAGTGGATATTTCAGATGTGGTAAAAGAGAATTCACAAACAAATGCTTATATTGCATGTTAACGATGGCATACTTCAATTTCCCTTTCAAGTGCTTAAATATCTAGTCAATTTCCCAAACAGATCTCTTGGTTTCTTTCCAATCTCAATCATCTCATTCGTCTAGACTCATTTATCAGTAATATTCTTACCTCTGCCAAAGTCCTTATTGTCATTGGTGGACTATTTACATCTAGATGTACTAGTCTAGTGTGTGGTCTCTTAGTGTGATGAATAACCGTGTCATCTTTGTGTCCTCATCTATGATTTGTTGTTCTTCCCATATCTTTGCAACAATAAATAGGTGATTCTAAGGGTCTTTCATTGCCTCTCCTCAAAACTCTGGTAATTGAATGGCAGGATCATGTCCTACTATTGCAAACTACATTGGACTACTATGTCCACACGGTGTATATCCTTGATTAATGTTTCCCGAACTAGCTTCCCTAGTTAATTCTCTATGAATGGATCTATGTCATGTTGTTCTTCTGCCACTAAAATATGGTTATTTGTATATTGGTGTTCTCTCTGGTGTATTAGTCGTACATGGGGTTATGGGTTCCACACTAACATTTACATGGATTGGAGTGCTACCTTATGTTCCTTCCCTTTGATCACCTTTCTTTCTTTCATAGCTTTCATGCAGTATTTCTCCAATATGTCCATAACTCGGAGATCCTCTACCTCTTCTTCATCACTTTCCAAGCCCTCCCTATCACCTATGGCTCTCTTCTTATTTTTCATATTGTATTGGTAGGGTACTCCACTGTGTGTCCTTCCAATTGTTGCCATGATATTCCTAATCCGGTATTCCTCCATTATGATTAGGTCGATAGGCTCCTTCTTCTTTCCATTATCTATCTTTATTCCATTTTTCCACTTAATGTCAATACTTCCCCCCTTCCTCCATGCATGCAAGGAAATTTAGTTGTGTGACTCCATTGTCACTACCCCATTGTTATACAACAAAATCTTAATGGAAGTATACATCGATCTAATATACCTTCCTCACATTCCTCTTAGAAAATCTTTCTCTATTGCACTGTAAGACTTCATGGTATCTACTGCAAATTTTGCGATAAATCCTGCAACAATAATGTCTAGCTAGAAATCTACTGCGCACGTGAATTTGTTATCAAATTTTTGTAACTGCGTGATCTCCACAAGATTCCACTCTAGTTGTCTAATCCGATTTGTTGTGTGGTTGTATTTCAACCTCAATATCCACTCTTGCAACACATGTGGGAAATCACAAAAAAATACCTCATGTAGGTCACTAAACACGTACTTGTCCAGATATTTGCACGTTGTTATTTTAGGGTTTATGTTATCTTGTTGCGCAAACTCAAGTTTCTTTGTTTTCATCCATATTTTGATCTCCTCCTTTGTTGGTTTCCACGGCCTAAACATTCCCTTCTATACTTTCATTCTATTTTACACTTCCACAATAGATCTGACATTATTTTAATGATTCTTCAGCATATTGGATTCACTCAATATTGTATTGTTCCAATCAGAAACATAACCATTTGTTGGTTGTAACACACCCACTACGGGAACTAAGATTTTTCATATTTTTCTCCTCTTCTTTGAGGGACAGAGTTCCTGAATTCCTATGAGGTTATAGAATAAGCTAGGTCCTTCCATCGGGACCTTCACCACACCAATTTGTTGGTTCTTTCATTGAAGATCCATCTTGTACAACTCATGCACCAAGCATAGGATTTACTCCCATGTGTCCATCGGTTGTGACCCCAGGCTAAGCCAAGAGGTGCCTTTCACATTTTGGGACTTTGGGAACCGAGATTTCAAAATGCAAGGGATTCGAGTTCTTCGACTCTTCAAACCCTGAAACCCAAAATCCTATTCACACCAAGCCGCTTCAGGATTTTAGCTACTGGGATTTTGTGATGTATGAAGACGAGGGTTCATACCCTTCAGATTTCTGGGAGCCAAAACTTCGAAGCTCAAATTCCCTCTAAACTCCCTTCAAGGTTTCGCAAGTCAGAATTTCGCGATGTGCGAGGACAAGAGGTCTCACATCTAGGTTTATCGGGAGCCGAAACTTCGAAGTTCATATATATACACTAAGCTCATTCTAGGGTTTCGCGAGTTGGGACTTTGGGACTGGTGAGTACAAGAGACTTGCCTTTATATATCTCGAGTTCCGAAACACCATATCTCATCCACGCTATTATCATTTTGGGGTTTCAAAGGTCGGGATTTTTGGACTGGCGATTACAAGAGATCTTACCCTTAGGTATCTTGGGTGTCGAAACATCGAAACATCAAGACTCTAATCATGCTACACTATTCCGTGTTTCGCAAGTTGGGATTTCGGGACTGGCGAGTACAAGAGACTTGCCTTTAGATATCCTGAGTGTCGAAACACCGAATCACCATGTCTCATCCGCGCTATTATCATTTCATGGTTTCGCAAGTCAGGATTTCGGGACTGGCAATTACAAGAGATCTTACCCTTAGGTATCTCGGGTGTTGAAACACCGAAACATCAAGACTCTAATCACGCTACACTATTTTGGGGTTTCGCAAGTTGGGATTTTAGGATTGGCGAGTACAAGAGACTTGCATTTAGATATCCTGGGTGTCAAAACACCGAAATACCATGTCTCATCTGGGCTATTATCATTTCGGGGTTTCGCAAGTTGGGATTTCAGGACTGGCGAGTAGAAGAGACTTGCCTTTAGATATCCCAGGTGTCGAAACACAGAAACACCATATCTCATCTACGCTATTATCATTTCAGGGTTTTGCAAGTCAGGATTTCAAGATGTGCGATGGCAAGAGGTCTCGCATCTGAGTTTCCCGGGAGCCAAAACTCCGAAATGTCGAGAGGTATCCCTGCTAGGCTACTTTTGGTGACAGGGAAGAAGAAAACTCATGGGTTTACTAAAATGGTAGTCCTTGCAAGGGACTCACTCGTCTCTGTAGGGTGTGGGAACTTTCCTAGAAGGAGGTGCCTTCGGGGAAATCCAACCAAGGCATCGTGTGAGTTAAGTGCAGGGGACGATTTCCCTGAGGACAGACTCAAAATCTGAACTTGTTCAGTATATATATATATATATATATATATATATATATATATATAAATATAGATAATTTGAATATGGTCATACCAATATCAACATGCATCCACCATTTCCGATCAAAACACCTGGCAAACATTTCTATACAGAAACCATTTATGAGTGTACAACCATGAGCATGCATTCCAGGAATATTCAATTTAAAATACAGGACATAAACACTTATCAGAAAACACCAGGCGTAACACAACTACTGAGAGGGGTGCTCATTTCCACCCAACCATAGGCTCAATGAATCCAAATAGATTTACCACTAGCCACCCCCAAGCTAGACCACGATGCTTTGAGACTCAGTCTCTTACTTCCCGCTCGTCGAAAGTCCAAGACGAAGGTTACTCTCCTTCTCCTTTGCTCATGACTCACTATATTTTCCAGAGTTCCTCTGGTTCCCCTTCCACAATCCTTGTCGTGTGTGTGTGTGTGTGTCTGTCCCTATCTTCTCTACTCCCCCCCCCCCACCTTCCACACTTCTTTCCTCCTACGAGGCTGTGTGTGGCACGAAATTCCCTATCCAATGGTCAGGTCTGAGAGCTTATGTGGATGGACAATTCACCCCATCCCCTCATTTACTATTGAGGAGCCTCCCCACCTACCATCCGAGCAGGTAATTCATTTTAGGGTCTGAGAGCGAGCTTTGGTTTTCCCGAGCATGTACAAACCAGTATGGTTTTGGTTCGGTGGAAGTTAACGCAGCCACTCCCAGCCCCTTCCACTACCTCTCATCAGCCATCGTGGTCTCTTTTCAACACATCCCCCTCTCATAAGTCATGCAACATATATTCATACATCATTTACATTCCTCGGACCTTTTATGCAAAGGTATGTTAAATCAAACATTCACAATCTTTGAGTTTGCAATAGTTCTTGGCCAGTATAGTTATTTTTACAGACTGGAGGGAAATAGGGTGTTATAATTCCCTCCCCCTTAAAGGAACATCATCCTCGATGTTCTATATATCAATATGACATGTATGTATAGGGGTAAACAAAATCAGATATGCTTGTTTCATGGCATCTTCCATTTCCCATGTAGCCTTATCTAGGCCAAAATGTTTCCATTGCACCTTGACCTGTGCAATGGTTAGGTTCCTAAGTAGGGTTTCCTTTCTATCCAATATATATTGAGGTTCTAGTAGGAATTCTCCCTCTGGTTCCACCTGGATCACAGACCAGTCAATAATATGATTAGAATCATCTACATATTTATTCAATAATAAAACATGGAAAACATTTACTGTGGAAGGAAGTGATAGCCTATAGGCTACAAGTCCCACTCTATCTAGAACTTCAAAGGGTCCAAAATATTGAGGTGCCATCTTGTCACATGCTCCCATCTTCTGGGAACTCTTCCTGGGCCTAACTCTGAGGTATACATGGTCTCCCGCCTTGAACTCTCTTGGATTTCTCTTTTGGTCGGCGTAACTTTTCTGTCGATTTTGAGGGACTTTTAGATTTTGTTTTATCTGAATCACTTGTTGTTTCATTTATTTCAACATGTCGAGTCCAATGGTAACTCTGTTTACAGGATTACTCCAACTGATTGGAGTGTTGCAGGGCCTACCATAGAGGACTTCGAAAGGACTCATCTTCAGGGACTCTTGGTAGTCGTTGTTGTAGGTGAATTCCACTAATGGCAGGTACTCTTCCCACCTTTTGGGTTGATGCATTACATGCATCTTGAGAAGGTCTTCTAATATTTGATTCACCCGCTCTGTCTGTCCATCGGTTTGAGGGTGATAGGTTGTGCTAAATAGTAACTTGGTCTCCAAACCAGCCATCGGTGATTTCCAAAAGTTGTAAGTAAATTTTGTGTCTCTATCAGGAACGATCTCTTTCGACATACCATGCAGTCTAAATATCTCCTTCATGAATACGTTGGTGATGTCTATTGCCTTACAAGTTGACTTGACGAGGGTAAAATGAGCGGACTTGCTCAATTTATCCACCACTACCATGATGGCGTCATTTTTTTTGGTCGAGATTGGTAATCTAGTGATGAAATCCATGGAGATGGTTTCCTATTTCCATTCCAGGATTGGTAGAGATTGTAATAATCCTGCTGGGTGTCGATGTTCTACTTTTACCTATTGTCATTCTATGCATTTAGCTAAGTACTCATCTATGTATTTCTTCATTCCAAGCCAATAAAATTGTTTCCTGGTGGCCGTGATCATCTTCTGGTATCTTGGATGGCCAGTATAGGGTCTTTTGTGCAGTTCATCCAATATGAACCTCTTCAAGTCGTCACAATGTGGGATATACAATCTGTTTCTGTAAGTGAGAAGACCTCCTGCCATCATTTGGTAGCCTCCATACTTTATCCCTGTGGGTTCTTGTTGTAGGTACGAGGTCATGGTCTGGAAGAATGTGTCTGTCTCTTGTGCATTTATGACTCTTTCCTTACCATCCATCTTGCAGGTGCTTACCGCTGCTAG
Source organism: Picea glauca (assembly GCA_000966675.3). Taxonomy (NCBI): domain Eukaryota; kingdom Viridiplantae; phylum Streptophyta; class Pinopsida; order Pinales; family Pinaceae; genus Picea; species Picea glauca. The sequence continues at coordinate 90,085 of JZKD02S0192283.1, read as the reverse complement.
GTGAATAGTTTTCATGCTTCTGCTAAGGGCATCGGCCACCCTATTTTCCTTCCCCTTAATATGTTTGATTTCATAATCAAACTCACTGAGGAGGACCATCCACCTAGCTTGTCTGTCATTGATCTTTGGTTGGTCAAACATATATCGCAATCCATAGTGGTCTATCATAAGTACAAAATTTCTTCCCAGGAGGTAATGCCTCCACATTTTTAAGGCGTGCACTATGGCGGCCAGCTCTAGATCATGGGTCACATAGTTGACCTCGTGCTCATTCAATTTTTAGGATTCATAGAAGACCACACTTCCTCCTTGTATAAGGACTCCTCCGAGCCCTTCCTTATAGGCATATATGCACATGAGGAAGTTAGCTTCAGGATTGGTGATCTTCAACACGGGTGTGTAGGTCAGTAGATGTTTCAGGGTTTGAAATATTTCTTCGCATTTTTGTGTCCACGTGAATTTTGTCCCCTTCTTTTGGAGGGTAGTGATTGGACATCCAATATTGGAGAATCCTTTTATAAATCTCCTATAGTATCCTTCCAAGCCCATAAAGGATCTGATATCCGAAACGTCCTTTGGGGTAGGCCATTCCATAATAGACCTGATCTTAAAAGGGTCTACTGCTATCCCCTCTTCAGATAGGACATGGCCCAAGTAATGTATTTGCTTCTGGAAAAAGTCACACTTGCTAAATTTGGCATAGAGTTGATGTTCTCTTAGTACTTGAAGCACAAGCCCAAGGTGTTCCTCGTGTTCCTCTCTATTCTTGGATTAAATTAATATGTCGTCAATAAAAACCAGCACAAATTTGTCTAGAAATTTGTTGAGCACATTTTTCATCAAGCACATAAAAGTGGCAGGGGCATTGGTTAACCCAAATGGCACTACCACGAACTCATAGTCACCATATCTCATCCTGAAGGCAGTTTTGTGGATGTCTCCACCCTTGATTCGTACTTGATGATATCCCGATCTCAAGTCAATCTTCGAGAAGATAGAAGCACCGCCTAATTAATCGAACATGATCTAAAAATAGAAGGCTGACTTGTTATGCTATGAAAGCACCCTCTACTTCATTAAAATAAAAAATTTACAGGACCTTGCTTCATGTGTTAAAATATGCAAGATAATCTTATGTGTTAAGTTCATGTATCTTCTTGTAAATGCTTATGTGTGAGGATATGTTCTTTTAAATGGTTAAATATGTACTTTCAATAAATACACAGCAACATAACTTGCAGCAAAT
>JZKD02S0192283.1:27241-38393 GCA_000966675.3 Picea glauca | reverse complement strand
GACATCAACCAATGACATCAATCAAACCAAACCATTTACATCAATGACATATGATCCAACAATCTCCCAAGTAATCAAACCATTGGCATCAATGACAACATGATCCAACACTGGTTTGGGGGATTTTGGATGAATTACTAAGAAATACATAGGGTATTCCCAAGAAGCCAATGTAACTATTATATCATCTAAACTTCATGCTGGGGCGATGACAGATTTGTCTGCAAGCTCCAACAAAGTTTGTGTTGGTCTTAGACGATCTAGTTGCAGTGTTTTCATAGTGTTCACTAACATCAAATTTATTGTTGACCCTAGATCAATCAATGTGTTAGGTAAGGCAACACCATTGATTTCTATGGTTACCAATGGGTTCCCTGGATTTCTATACTTAGATGGCATTTCTGTCATAAACTATGATAACTGCTTTACCACCTGTATGACAAGAGGCTCCTTCCTCTTCCTCCCTAGATTTTTAATGCAAAGGTCCCTTAAATTTTTATCATATATGGGTATGTCTTTAATGGCTTGTAGTAGTGGGATCTTTACACATATGTTCTGGAGTTCAGTCTCTAGATTATGTCTTAGAGGTTCCTCAATTTTCTTTACAAGAAACCTTTCTGGATAAGGGGGATTCATTTTTTAAGGTGTTTCTACTATGAGGGAGTTGGGAGAAGGAATTTCTTGTTGTACAAGGGTGTTTCTCTCTTCATTTAATGGATTAGTCATTTGTTCTTCTCTTTGAACTGTTTGGATATCTATTTGTTCTTCTTGATTTGTGTGATTATCTACTTGTTCTTCTTGGATAACCACAGTGGGATTTTTTTTGTTTACAACCCTTCCCAATCTTAATTCAATTCCATTGAATGGAGACAGTGTTATTGCATATGTGGGGAAGTTTTGTACTTCAACGTTTTGTATAGGTTGTGTCGGCCTATTATTTGGGTTAGGGATAGGTTGTGCAGGAATAGGGGTAGGCCGAGGAGGGTTTTGGATAGGTACAACTTGCATTGGTTGTTGCATATTTGGATTCATGGGTAGTCTCAGTTGTTGTTGTAACTATGGGGGTGGAAGAAGAGTAGGAGGGTTAAATCCTAGGAGCAGTTGAGAAACATTCGAAGGGTATTGTGGATAGGTGGGAAAATTTGTTGGTTGTAAGGGAACATTCCCATATAAAGGCCCTCTCCATCCTTGTTTCCAAGGTTGGGTTTGTGGTGACCATTAAGGATAAGACATGGGGGGTACCCATTTCTATTGGGGTTATTGTGTAGTTGGGTTTGCAAACGTGTTGGGGTTTTGTTGTCTCCATGGTCTCCTAGGGTGGAAGGATGTTTTGGGTTCTCCTCCTCACTTGAACATGGCCTTGAGTCCAGGTAGAGAAGGGAATTCATTAGTAGGATGGCCCTTTGTACAGATACCATAGATTTCAATAACATTAAGGGGTCATTCCTTTTCAGGGTGCTTCCTCTTACACTGATGACAAAAAATTGCTAACACAACATTTTCTTCCTATTGTTTTCTTTTAATTTTCATGGTATCAAGTTGGGAACTGATGGTGTTTAGGATATCTGTTTTGAATTTTTCTAATATATTTCCCAGCTCAATCCTAGTGACACCTCCAGATGTGGGTTTAACAATTCTGTTGGTAGGATTCCTTATACTTTTCCCAGTTTTAACTTGACTGCAGGAGTATCTCTTACAATACTCTGCTATGTATGCAAATAGATTTTAGTACACATACCTAGATATCAAGAGGTTTAATAATTCAATGCAATCATCCCTCACACTCTTTAGAAAGACATTCCTAACTGTAGCTGTGTCTAAGGAAAAATGCTTAGTTTTTTGGTAATTGTATAAGAACATCTCTAGGTAATCTTCTAAGTTTTCTTCTTCAGATTGTTGCATTTTGAATATATCATTCCTAGCATCCCTAGGTTTATAGTAATTTTTTTATTTCTGGAGGAATGTCTCCTTCATACCATCCCAAGACAAAATGGTGTGTTCCCCTAAGCTCATGAACCACCTTAGTGCCGAATCTTTTAGTGTAGCTGGAAAAAGTTTTAATTTTTTAGCATTATATGTGTAGTTATAGATCCTAAACAATATGTCAAATTCAAATAGAAATGATTCACTGTCTTCTGTCGACATACCTCAAAAATGAGGAAGTGAAGATAATGGAATTTTCTTCATAGAAACGTCTTTAGCAATATCCAGTATGGTGAATCCAAATGTCTTTGTTTCTTTAGTTGTATTTCCCTCTTCTTCTGCCATATCTCCAACCAACCTGTAGGGGGGTGGTGAGGTCTCTCCACTGAGTATTTTTCCTGCACAATTTTTAGATGAATTAGTGTAAAGGGGGGGGGGGTTGTTTTCTTTTCTAGCTTTTCTGAAATTTTAGGAAAAATAAATCTACCTTTATTATCCCTATACCTACTCATAAAAGAAATTCAAATAGAATAAAAAAATGCATAGTCCTAATTATCAAAGGTAGGAGGACAACCTGAATTTGGAGAAACCCCACCAAAGTGTATGCACAGGTTCTTACCTCTCTTCTTACCATCTTCTCTCCACCCTTTGATTGTCCTTAAATCCAATTCAAACTTCATCAAACCAATCAAAACTCAAAATGCTACCTATTACCGTTTACAACTCCCCGACAACAATGCCAAAATGTTGGTGTACAAATATGTTCAATATATATCTTACACTCATTTAAATGTCAATCTGGGATTTTTCATCAAAAGAGTTGTTACACTATATGTGTCAAGAACAGGTAACCTACCTAAGTCTGTTTCATATAGAAAATAATTAATAACATAAAAACTTTGTTTCTAAGATTTCTAAACACTTGAAATATCTTTGAGCTTAGAAGAGAAAACTGATAATGAAACTTAAACAAACAACCAATCAAAGAGATTATATCCTATAGAAACAAGTCTCTTCATTTTAGGCTCATGAATTAAAGGGATGAACTTAAGAAGCTTGTCTCCTGTAGCAATCAAAACAGTAAATAACAATCAACTCCAATCACTCTTGAAATCAAAATCAACTCCAGCTTCATGCAATTCAAACAAACCAGTACAAGGAACATTCAGCATAACTGAGAGACTTCATTTCAGAGCATGAAGATGAGATATAAGGTCTTCTAGTCCCTTGATATACTAAATATACTACAATCATAAACTCAAGATATCAATCCCACACTTCAAATAATTAAATGGACATATCCAACATTCAAGAATGAAATATCTATTCGATCTAGCACCTGATTGTTCACACCAATCCAAAAACAATTAACTCAATGTTGAATTCTGAAAATAGATTAAAGATCATTAACGCACACACACTATTGTAAAATACTCACACAAACACACAAAACATATACATGGAGGTTTACCTTAGTTGGGGTTGTGGGCCCTTGACGAACCAATAAGGAACCTATAAAGAAAGTAACAGACTAAATCTTTTCACTCATACTCGAGAATTTGCATATTAGATCTTTTGTATTAATTCAACTGGTAAATTGGATCAATATTTCTTTACTTCATACATAGAAACAATATGTATCATCTGGCTCTGATAGCATACTTCTTTACATTCCTTATTATCCACACCCGCTATCACCTATACAACATTCTTTATATAAGGTAAGTTGATACTATCAATATCTATAGATAAGCATTAAACAGTTTGAGAGATTTTATAATTGATATTTGGGATCTTCTGTTCAACTGCCTTCTAGAAATATTCACCAGCATACTGGTCCAACTGGCGCATTCTGGAAATAGATGTTTTGGTACCGAAATACGCACAGTCGTGAATCTAAGTACTGGAATGAACGCAGAGCAGACAGTACCTGAATAGTGCACGACTTGGTACCAGAATGGATTTGGAGCTGATAGTATCGGATCAAAACTGCCTTGGGTACTCGGATGGATTTGGTATCGTATTTCACAGTGACTAGTAGTACCTGATAGGTTGCTCATGATTCAAACCATTAGGACTATACAAAATAGAACACTTTAATCGAATTAATTCAAGAAATTTAAATGAACCTGCTTTAAATCATCAATTACCTCTTGTGAACATGAACAAGGTCATTAGGTATGTGTTTGGGAGGAAGTAGTCAAGTATAGGCTTGTAACATAGGAAAAAAGGCTTAGATACAAATTAATATGGGGCATTATACATGTCAAAATAGGGACTCAACAACCACCATCTATGGTATTGATCCCATCCATTTCATCTAAGACATAGGTCTTTCCCATGTAATCAATAGTTCAAACATCGACTATTCCAACCAGTCACACAATTGGAGGAAATGATACTAACAAAGGGGGAAACATTTCTAACAAATGGGGCACCAAGAAGAAAAAGGAGTCCATGCTACCCTCTACACCTCAAATTGAATCACCTTTCACATTATGTACAACAATTGGACATCCAACCAATATATTCCCTATCTTACCAGAATTACACAATATGATTCATCTTCCAAAAGCCGAACCATCACTCTCTACTCCAGTAGAGACACCCATAACCACATAACCTACTTCTTCTAAGAAAAAAGGTCTTTGTACCAAGTTCAAATGCACCATATGCACATAGTATGGCCATTATACTTGTCATTGTCCAACTCTCCCTTGGTTATGAGAAACCCTAGTCATTATGCGACAAACATCATTTCTTGAGCCCTCTCAAGTAACCTCCATGTTTTCTAGTGTTACTAACATACACTATAACTCCATGTCAATAAATAAATGAATGAGATGCCCATGCACATTATGTGATCGGCTAGACCATTTCACATATATTTTCCCTCTCATCATCACTTCGCGAGCTCGACACGTGGCTTCCCTTCCACATGACTAGAAATCCATTCAAACCCCTCTTGAACCGATCTTGGGATGACCTCCAGAAGAAATCCCAACCATAGCACTAGAATGAACATGCTTACTACCTCTAGCTTCATTGTTTATACCAATACTAAACCCATCCGAATATTTCTTGTCGAACCCACCCAATTCACCTGTAAGTACAACCCACAAGATTTCCCCTCTAAAAAACCTGCTTCAATTGCACAGCCTACAAGGAAAGGCCAATTCTCTATGATGATTCATCCCCAATTATGCACTCTGTCCCCATGGATTTTTACACCTAATCTGATGTGATATACCATTCCATTGGGATCAACATGCACAAGTTTCTTTTGACTTGCTCAAAGAAGCACTCAACAATGCACCCTTGATTAGTCCCCCCAACTTTGATAGGGATTATATCCTATATTTTTTAACCTCAATGGTATCAGTAGTAGGAATGTTAGTCCAAGTACACGATGACCAGAGTGAGAAGATTATTTACTACATAAGAAAAAACCTCTATGGGCCACCTCTAAAGTACAATCACAAAGAGAAGTTAGCCCTAGTTTTTTTCCTTACAGTCCATAAACTGCACCACTATATCTTGCTTTGAACTACCAAGGTTGTATAAATTTCTAATCCAATGCAATACCTACTCAGTCGGCACCAGATCAATGACAAATTCACTCGTTGGATCATCATCCTTCAAGAATACAAGTTATAATTCACAAATCCCAAGAGAAAAAACTTGCTCATCCTTGTTGAGTTGATTGCAGACCTCTCATCAAACTCCACTGACACCCTTTTAACAAGAACTTCTTAGATGAACATTTATTCTTGATTTCATTCAATGACACGTGGTAAGGAGACATCCTTGTATATCTTCATATGCAAAACAATTGTCCCTCATATCTCCTAAAACGATTGTTGTCGCATCCATCATTAAGCCTCATGTTACCTCCTCATAAGATATGTCCTATGCCACAAAGGGGAAAACACCATTCTTCATCATCGCCTCACCATCGAAGAGGCAGAAAAAGTCCTAAATGACTGCAATAGTGGTGCATGTAAGGGTCATATCTCTAGTATGTCCACAACACATAAAGTGGTTCAGAATGGTTACTTTTGGCCCACTTTGTTTTATGACTACATCTAAGCCATAAAGCATTGTAATATATTTCAACTATACACACATAAATCCAAAGCACCACCCACTCCCCTCCATCCAATCAGTACAGTAGACCCCTTTTGCAAATGGGGTATTGATTTCATGACTTACAACCCCCCATCCATCAATGGGCACAAATATATCGTAGTCGCTATTGAATACTTCACCAAATGGGTGGAAGCCATGCCAACATTCAATAATACAAGAGACACTATAGCGCACTTCTTCTTTAACCATGTCATTACTCGTTTTGGATTTTCCCTCCAACTAGTGTCTAACCATGGTAAACATTTCAAAAATGAAGTATTCAATAAGTTATCTGCCAAGCTAGGGTTTACTCATGAATTCACTTCACCATACTATCCAAAATTGAAGCGTAAAGTTGAAGTTGTCAACAAATTCCTCAGCCATGCTTTAGCTCAATATGGATAAATACAAAATTAACTGGCACCATATATTATTTTCAACATTATGGGCATTTCAACGCACCACAGTTAAAACTACTACAAGCTTCACAACATTTCATCTCGTTCACGGAGTCAAATTTGTCCTTCACATCGAATGTGAAATCCCCACATTACGCATCACAATCAAACTCATGCCTGACACAACTTTGATGGAGCAACGATTGCTCAAACTTGAATCTCTAGATGAGGATTAAAGTTCCTCTTTGCAAAGCAACAAAGCAACTAAAAACATTCCAAAGTGGTCTTTGATTTCTGAATGAACCTTCAATCATTCAAGGAAGATGATTTAGTGTTGGCCTATTACATCACCCATGACACCTTAGGCCATGCTAAATTTGATGTTGGATTAATCAGAGGGGGGGTGAATCAGTAATAGAGAAATTTAATCATTTTTAACCATATAATGCAAGTGTTATATCAGTGTAGCATTCTCATCCAATAATTGCAAAGTAAATAAATAATGAACAAATGAACAATCATACACATACACAGTACACCAGTGTTTTTACGTGGAAACCCAAAGCGAGAGAAAACCATAGAATGTTTTTTATTATATGTCTTAAAGAATTACATTCATTGGAAAAACCAAATTCCTTTGTTTTCCAGCTGCAACTAGAAGGAGGCTCCAACCCCCTAGTTTCTCAGGCTACAACCTGAGGGAATCTCCAACACCCCAATTCTCTGGATACAACCAGAAGGAGGATACAACCCCCTAAGTCCTTTGTCTACAACCGGAAGGTGGCTACATCCACCTGTCCTTTCCCCATCCAACCGCCCTGAAATATAAATTCCAAATGTAGACAACCTATCACTATCAATGAATCAACCACTGCCATTGTCAACATGTACCAATAACCTGTAACAACCTGTACCAATCAACCTACACCAAACAACCTATACCAATAACCTGTAACATCCTGTACCAATCAACTTGCACCAAACAACCTGTACCAATAACCTGAACCAACATGTACCATGCATCAACCTTGACTCATGAATATGTACCAACATCATCAACTATACACCTCATGTATGTGCCAACTCATCAACTACTTGTCTCAACCATGTACCCAACATGTGCCTTAACCATATACGAAATACATACACCAATATAACCATCAAAAGTTATCTAAAAATTCATCACTATATCCATAAACCAAATAACATAAACCCTTACATCAAACCATGTGCCACAACCTCATTATTATGTAGCCTCAAGCTAAACCAACAACTTCAGCAACACATCACTCAACAAATCTGATATATGCAACAATATTGAACATCCAATACCATATCAAGAGCTAAACCCTATATCAAAAAACATACCTCAAACAAGATGTGTCATATCTCTCATAAATAGACCCCAACCATGTTTTTGCCACGATTTTTCTGCACCACTTTTTCTACCGCAATTTTTCTGTCGCACTTTTTTTGCCACGATTTTTATGTCATTATTTGTCTGATGCATTTTTTCGGCCGCAGTTTTCCTACCACACTTTTTCTTCCGCGCTTTTTATACCACACTTTTTCTACTGCACTTTTTCTGCTGCATTTTTTTTGCCGCACTTTTCTCTATCAATAATACCTGCCCAAATAACCTTTCACAAAATAGATATTCAATGATATTCAATAGGTTCAAGTGTGATTAAATGAGAGAGCATGCCTCTTATTTATACTTTCATGTAGCATCCCACTTTCCTTATTTTAGGGAGTTCTCCATTAACTTTATTATTTAAATAATTTCTTTTGCAAACACTTTGACTACTTTGACCTTTTGGGGCTTCTAGATGACTCGTGAGGGTTCTCCAACTTCACATGGCCATAACTATCTAACCGTGAGGAGTTATGTGACGTTCCACATACCACCGTAAATGGCATGACATGTACTACCAATATAGAATAGTCTTACCTAAAAATATATCAAAACTCATACCATTATCCATCAAAAAAACTTGGATTCATTACCCAAACCTTTGTGCTACCAGAATTCGCTACCGAAATTTATTCAAAGGTTGACATCAATGAAAACCAACCCAATTAGTAAACATTTGAATCCATTTAGTGAGGACCATTCATCGTTCGCCATTGTCTCACTAAGGGCACCTACATCTTGTCTCACTCTGAAGGAGCTACCCTCAAATAACTTGTCAATGGGTTATACTTGAAGAAATTCTACCCTTAAGAGTGGCCACCCTACCTTAGGCTCCTCTTGTATTTTCCTAGTGTTTTTAGTCTTTTTTACAAACCCCATGTTGCGCTCACACAAAAACCTCCCAATTTTCTTATCTTATCCTCTCTCCAATACAAAAAAATGGGCCCCCCTTTAATTCTTCCAACTAGAACACTTTCACTCTCTCCCTCGTGTAAATGGATACACCTAAGTTTTTCCTCTCACTAGACTCCTCGCTTGACCACTTTCAGTTCCTTCTCAAAAAACCTCTACCCATCGATCCGTACTTCGGTGAGTTCACTAGTCCTGCACAATAGTGTATTGATGCGCTCATCCTTTATTCCACTATTGCATTAACATGCCATTGATTTCTTCGCCTATGCATATGCTTCTTCCTTCAAAATTTTCTTATGTGCCAACACACTCCAGTAAACCTCACTACACACATTCTTATCACTAGTGAGGTAAGTGCGATCAACATTGATACATGAGTAATGATAGCGCAATTACCATCGTTGCATGTGAACCTTTCATTGGTTAATTCCCTTTCACTTGGGTCAATGCATCACCTAACATGGCATTCCTTCCCCTTCACTTCTTTATAGTTCTTATCGAAAAACATTCAACTTTTCATCCCCGACAAACTACATGTTGACAAGTTTACCTTGTTAAAAAATTTCTTAAGTAGATAAGTGTATTCAATATTCTTTAACTTTAAACTATAAAAACAATAACTACAAGCATAGATATCACTAAAATAAATGCATCCACAGTATACATAAGATTTATCCTAGGAAACCCTCTTGGGGGAGAAAACCCAACAAAGATTATTCAATATAGATTTGTCATCAAGTACAATGTCTCTATCAAGAGAGATATCACCAAACAAAAGATAATTAGAAGATAGACCAGAAACCCTAACCAGAATAGGGTAGCACACCACTATACCAAGATAGTCCTCCAAGAAATAACCAAACCCCTTCACCAAAACACCCATACTCTGTAGTTGTGTCGCCTCCTCAGTCTTGTGCACTTTTCCTTGAGAGAGAACTTATGTTGTGTGTGTTCTCCAAATGAGGCACCTAGCCTCTTATGAATACAAGTTGAGTCACCCTTTAATTAGGTCAAGGTCAACTTGTATACTTTACACTTTCTAATTTCCATTTGACTTTTACAAAGGAACAATAGGGTCAACTTTTACAAAGGCACAATATGGTCGACTTTTACAAAGGCACCATAGGGCCAACTTTGTAAATACATAATAATATTATTCTTTAGGGTTTGACTCATTCTAATACAATATGAATATCTTCTGAAGCTACTCAAAGTTCAACACTCCCTCTTAGCAAGGAAGGTATTCTTCTAGCATGATCATCATGACTGCTTTTGCACTTTTGTACACTTGACCATTGACTTGTTGACTTTCCAAAAATATATATTAAAGAACTTTTGTAACCACTCCATGTATCTAGGGTCTCATCATCCTTCCAATATTTATGTCATCATGAGGCTTCAACTTGCCAACTCACACAAAATTTGGCATCTAGTTCATCAAGAACTAGTAACTCTCCAGCTCACACAAAATATAGCATCTAGTTCATAAAGAATTAGTAACTCGACAGCTTACATAGCATCTGTAATATAGTTCATAAATAACTAGTAACTTGTGAGATCACATAGAATATGAAATATAGTTCATAAACAACTAGGAACTCGTCATCTCACATAGAATATGGCATCTAGTTCATAAAGTACTTGTAACCTCTGGTTGGAACACCAAGAAACCGGTCCACAGTGACCAGGCATATAATCACAAGGATTAGGTGATGTAGTGTGCACACACTACCCATCTATCCCAAGGATAGGAAGCACCTCCAACCACATAGGTTTTCCCACCATCTTGGAAGGATGGGTAAATAGCCAACCCTAAAGGATCATCATTTGATGACCTTGTGTGAGGTCATGTTGACTAGTACCATAGTTAGTAACGTGCCCATGAATGAATACCCACTACCATTGCCACATTTTGATGCTACTACCCTATAATCTCATATGTAAATCATCACTCCCTCTTACTAGGGAATTCCTTCTAGACTACACCAAGCTTGTCTCTGAAGTACACAAACTTTACTCTCGACAAAGGCTTGGTCAACATGTATGTTATTTTCTCATCTGTAGAAACATATTGGAGCTTCACTACTCCCTTCTCCACCATATCTTTGATGTAATAGTACCTAATCTCGATATGATTGGACTTGTCATGAAACACTGGGTTCTCTGACAACTTCACACAACTTTGGTTGTCACATCGGATACAATTCGCCTCTAACTCAAGATCAAACAATCTTGTAAGCAACTTCTAAAGCCACACTGCTTCACTGCTACATGAACACGTTGCTATATACTCTTCCTCAGCCATACTGAGCACCACATTATTCTTCCTCCTTCTGAACCATGAGATCATAGTGTTGGACAACTGAGAGGGGGGGGG
>JZKD02S0192272.1:1656-14103 GCA_000966675.3 Picea glauca | reverse complement strand
CCAAACAATTATGAAAAGAACATAAAATAGTTTTTATGTTTCTATCTCTTTCATATGAACCGTGAAATATCCAACTTGATGGAAATTTAAAGTAATTGTTGTTTCTATTTTCATATGAATGGCATTGACCTTAATTTATAAACAATATGTTTGATTTTTTTATGACTATGTTCATTCTAGATAAATACATCTTCCAATTGTTTCTTGTAAATATGTAGTACTTCTCCAATATATGTAAACATTGGTGAGTGGTACCAAGTATGCATGCATTGTGGACAACCCCAAATAAATATGAATTTTTGATTCGTTAACCAATAAAATTTACTCATAAAGTATTTTACTTCTATGCATTGAAAATATGTAAACCATACGCCAATGTCAAAATACTCTTGTGCAACATACATAACATCAAATTTGAACATCCATGTGTAATAACGATAATAATCATGCACAAAATTAGGTTGTATGTGGTTTGATTCTTTTCACTAAATCATAAAATTTTAAATAACAATCCCCCTACTACCAATAGCAATAATTTTTTTGAATTAAAGTTACGACTACATACATGTTCGACAACATAGGTATTCCAACAGAGGAAGAACACCTTCAATAACCACTCACATAACCAGATCAAAGATCAACACACCGATGTTTTCACATGGTAAAATCCCTACGAGGAAACATCCATAGCCCCAACCAATGCAGCCACTTGGAGCAGTTTATTAATGCAAAAGAAAAAGATTACATAGAGATTTTACAAGAGAGTTTCTCACAATTGATTATCGGAAAATGACCCTCCATGCTCTTTAAATAGAGATCATGGACCAATCAGGTGTTAAGCCACAAATCAATGGTCGTTAAGATTGAGGAGAGTATGAATTGTCAGATCACTCTATGTCGGGAACATATCGTGACCGTTAGATTTCCTAACTACAAATGCATACTAATGCATACTAAAGAAGCACACTTTTACCTAACAACACATTAGACCAAGTAGATCTTAACTAACTCCTAAGTGTCTAAATATCCTAACATCCCCCCTTAATAACAACTTGGGATAGCATTGAAGGATTTACAATGTTGACACAATAGGAGAAGGAAGGAGGCATTAGATCCTATCCCCCCTTAATGACAACTTCCTAAACTCCTAACATAGATCGAAGTTTGGAAAACTTCGCTTCTGTAAGAGACTTTGTGAAAATGTCTGCAACTTGATATTTTGTAGGGAAAAAGAGCACTTCAATAACTTGATCATGAATGAGATTTTTGATGAAGTGCATGTGTAGCTCGATGTGCTTGCTGCGCTGATGTTGAACTGGGTCTTTGGCGAGCTTGATGACACTCTGATTGTTGCACCAAAGGTTGGTTGGATGTTGCTGCTCGAATCCAAACTCTGAAAGGATCTGTTGAATCCATAAGGCTTCCTTACTTGCATTTACCGTTGATCGATACTTTGCTTCTACTGAAGAAATTGCAATAGCATGTTGTTTCTTATAGGCCCAAGTGACAGGTCCTGAACCAAGGCTGAAAATATAACCTGTAGTAGACTTCCGATCATCAGGGTCTCCAACCCAATCTGAATCAGTGAAACCAACTAATAAAGGAGTCCCCCCCTGAACTGTAATGTATCTTGAACTGAACTATACCAAAAACATAGTGAAGTATCCTTTTAGTTGCTTTCCAATGGATTTCATGGGGTTCTTGCATATACCGGGCAACAAGACCAACAACAAAGGAAATATCAAGACGGTTATGAGTCAAGTATAAGAGGCTACCAACTAACTGATGGTACATGGTGGCATCAACTTTAGGAGAAGTACAAGTGGTAGTAAGCTTGACTCTAGACTGGAAGGGATAAGGGGGTGGTTTACAATCATCCATGTGAAAGCGACAAAGAAGGTCACAAGCATAATTAGACTGGGAAAGAAAAAATCCTTCACTGGTTTGCAAAACTTGGAGGCCAAGTAAATAGTGCAAAAATCCTAAGTCTGTCATTTCAAATTTCTTCTTAAGGCTGGTTTTCACATGGTTTAAAAGTTTTGAGTCACTACCAGTAAGGATAAGGTGATCAACATAAAGGACAAGGATTATGATATGGATTCCTACTTTCTTGGTATAGACATTAGGATCAGAATGGCATCTAGAGAATCCAGTGTCAATAAGAAAGTTGTTCATTTTGGCATACCAATCTCGGGGATCTTTCTTAAGACCATAAAGAGATTTCTTAAGGCGAAAAACAAGGCTAGAGGCATTCTGGACATAGCCAGGAGGTTATTCCATGTAGATTTATTCTTACAAATCTTCGTGCAAGAAGGCAGATTTAACATCCATCTAATGGACCTCCCATTTATGTGAGGCAGCAAGGGAAATAACAAGGAGGATGGAATTCATTTTGGCTACAAGGGAAAATGTTTCATTATAGTCAATTCCTTCAACTTGGGAAAATCCTTTGGAAACTAACCGAGCCTTGTGTATTTCAACACTTCCATCTGATGCATAATTAGTTCTATAGACCAATTTACATCTGACAAGTTTTCTTCCTTTTGGAAGAGGTACAAGATCCCAAGTATATTTTTTCATTAAAGAACGATACTCTTCATTCATTGTTGTATCCCAATCCGGATGACCTGAAGCTTTTGCAAATGTCTTTGGATCAGGAGTCTTTGAAACTTGAGCCAAAATATAAGAGGATCACTGGAACTGTGCACGTGTTCGACGTTGATCTGAAGGATCATCGACAATACCACCAGTTGCTTCTCTTTTTGAACGAACCCATCTAGGAAGTTGTATAACTGGTGTTGGTTCGGGTTCAAAGGACTCATCTCGAGGAAGGTGACCAGATGGAGGTGGATTTTCATCCTCACTGTCATCATCTGAAGAAGAAACCAAAATAGGAACATAAGAAGGCACAAACGTCGAAGATGGCTCATAGGCCGAAGAAGGCACAATCGTCGAATTAGGCTCGCAGGCCAAGATATTTTCATCAAATTTAACATCACTTTTAATAATATTTCATTATAATGTGGTTGAAGAAGTATATAACCTTTGACATCTTCAGAATAACCAACAAATATACACTTCTCACTTTTAAGTTGCAATGCTTTCCTTGTATCATCAGGAATGTGAGCCCATGCTATACTACCAAATACATGGAAGTGACTGACATCTGGTTTAATTTTAGTCCAAGCTTCTTCTGATGTTATATTTTTAAGAGCCTTTGTGGGAGTGCGATTGACTATGTAATTTGCACAGTTGATTGCTTCCGCCCAATACTTTAGACTTAATCCCTTAGATTGGATCATATAATTAGCCATTTTTTTTAATGTGTGGTTCTTTCTCTCAACAACACCATTTTGTTGTGGTGTATATGGAACAATGTGTTACATTTGGATGCCCTGTGTAGTGCAGTAACTTGTAAAATTATTGTTCACATATCCGCCTCCATTATATGTTATTAACTTTTGAATTTGATGTCCAGATTGCTTTTCTACAAGGGCCTTGTAGGCCAAAAAATTGTCAAAAATATTCTCTTAAGTTTTAAGAAGTAAACCCAAGTACGTCTGGAAAAATCATCAATGAAAGTTAAGAAATACTTGCACCCAGAAAAAGAAGGAGAAAAAAGTGGACCACCCAAATCACTGTGAACAAGCTGCAAAGGGACGAGGCGTGCCAAGAGGTATGTTTGTCAAAACTATCCCAATGATGTTTTTCAAGAACACAACCGACACAAACACCATCTATGCATGAAACAAGAGGAAGAATAATCACCATCTGTTGATTACATAGTTGTTGCAATGAGCGATTGTTTAGATGAGCAAACCCCTCATGCCAAAGTTTGCTCAAGTCATCGTTATGAGCAACAAAAACTGATGAAAAAGGTGATAATCCAAAGTTGTCAGGCTTGTACAACCTGGTAATATCATTAGCAATTCCAGTTGCAATAACATGCTTAGGATATTTTAGATCCTTGATTACAACTTGGTGAGGTGAAAAAACTACAATTTTACCTTCACCTGAATGAGTGATTTGATACACTGATAGAAGGTTACAAGAAAGACTTGGAACACATAATACACCATTGAAATGACCATTATCTACTTGAACTGTTGCAGATCCTACAACACTAAGAGACCTATCATCACCAACAAATATTTTCTTGGTGTTACATTCATTTAGAGCAGAAAATATGTCTTTATCCTTAGCCATATGATAAGATGCTCCTAAATCAATAATCCACTCATCAAAAGAAGTAGAAGTTGTATTGAAGGAGAAACCAGAAGCGGAAAGTGCATGTCCATGAGAAGAAGAAGAAGAAGTAGAATCAATATTGATGTTGTGCTTCTTCATCACTACTTTTAAAGCTACCATCTTCTTGAAACATTTGGACACATCTTGACCATCTTTATCACAAAAGTTGCAATGTTTGTCAATCTTCTTATTTTTTATATTTTTCTCCTTTGTCACCATTAGGAGTTGAAGATGTCTGAGCAGTTTTGGGACCATGTTGCTTGTTGTTGTAGTGGGGATGTTGCTTCTTGGGATACTTGGTTTTATCTTTCTGCTGGGAAACTAAGGCTTTGTTGGAGGTACCTGCAGTGTTGATCACTCCAAGTTGTACAAGATTATCTTCCTCTCTAATCAAAGCAGCACAAATGGACTCAAGAGTGGGTTTTTTATAAGCTTTCCCTAGAGACTCTCTCATGGCACAAAAGGTAGATACAAACACAAAATATGCACTACCTAGATTAGAAAGAATAAGATAGATGCAACGCTCTTCCTCCATTTCTATCTCACATTCTTCACATAAAATTTTGAGTGTTTTAAACTTAGATAGATAGTCTCCAAGGCAAGAAAAATCACTTGGACTTAAGGTCAGTACTTGATTTTCTAACTGTTGTGCTCGAATAATATTGATTTTACCAAACACAGATTCAATATTTTCCCAAGCTTCATTGGGGTCATCAATTTCTTTAAGGTGGAACCTTAAATAAGGAGAGATGGACATTCTGATTAGTCCACATGCTTCACCACTCCTATTATCCCATTTGACTTTCTTATCATCATCCGTGGGTGTGTTTTCCTTTCCCAAGGTAATCTCGTACAAGCCTTTACTTCTTAATAAATATTCCATATGAGATTTCCATTGGAAGTAGTTGGTGTTGGTAACCAAGAGATTACTTGTAGAAGCCATATTAAATATGCAGATAATATGGATTTAAAAACTGAAAATGATTATTTGTATGGAAAGATCTCGAAAAGTTATGCGGTTTTTTTTAAAAATGGCATTGAAAACGGACTTTGGATGTGAGAGTTATGCCATTTTAAAAAAAAATGAATAAATGGTAACCAAAGGACCACGTGATAGTGTAAGTTGCTTTATGAAGTGACCCACTTTTATAAAGGGAAGTGGGGATCACTTTTACAATGAAGTTACTTTACAAAAGAAAAGTTGCATGCAAAATAAATAACTCTAAAATAAAATATTAAAGCTACTTATAGTGATTCACTTTTATACTTGAAGTGAAATACACTTTACAATTTGAGCATTAACTTTTTCAAAAAAAGTAACAAAAGAGAGACTTGAACTCAAGACCTCTTCCTTAATAAGACAACTTTTAACCAAATGGTCTAGCAAAACATATTGCGTTTTTTAGGAAGAGTATTGGGGGTGTTGTTGTTGTTGTGGTGGTGGTGGTGGTTGGCTTTGGAGAGCGTGCAAAAAAAAAACCTTTTTCACACCAGAAAAAAAATTCGCTTCTCGATGACAACAAGGGCTAGATCTCAATTAGCTTACTCAGAAGATGCAACTTTTCCTATCTGTTTCTGATTTTCCGAGATCACAGGGACCGCAGTGTAATGTTCCCAAGCCAAGAGGCCAAGAACATTACGTTTTTGCATGATTTTTAAATTGTTTATGGTTGTGGAATTTCGTCAAAGACTTTGTTGATTTACTTATGTTTGGATGTTTACTTGCAGATTGGCTTCAAAAATTCATCCTTAGGGTTTACCTTCAATTATCACACATAGATATAACGACATAACCAATGGAAATACAATATACATCAGATATGGAACCAATAGCAAATATCTGACCTTTATTATTATAAGATAAAGAACTTGATACAAAAGTGAGGCCAATCTGGAATGATCAACATATGGATCCAATAAACATAATAAGAGTTGCTACAAAATTCTCTTAGGAAGAAGATGAAAACCTCCAAAGGTTGAATACACAATGAAGACTTAATACAAGAAGATATTTGAGCAATATGAAGTACCAAACCCCCAGTAGGAAGGGTCACGCTCAAGTAGAAGACTGAAACCCTCAATAATTCGGCCCAACTGAAGGAAGCCTCCAAATGAGTCCAAACTTGGCAAAATGATAGATCTAGGTGATAGGATCCCCCTCTTGAAGTCTCAGGTCAAAATGTTATGGATAACTCCTCCAAATGTTGAATCCTCCAATGAAATTGCGCCCTCTTGAAAACCCGAAGTGCCCAATAATTCGGCCTTGGTGAAGGAGGCCTCCAAATGCCCTGAAACTTGCTAGGAAGATAGATCGAGACACTACAAGTCACTAGGTGAAGTCTCCAGGTCAGATCTGAAGTATAACCCCTCTAAACTGAATTGATCTAAATCTCAAAAATGCCCTCCTTCTCTCCAATTCGTCCAATGCATCCAATAAATCAAATGGCTCATGAAACTCCTCCGTAATGCACTAGATCTAATTTCCAAGACCCTGCAATGAAAACCCAGGTGCTAGAATCAGCCGAAGCCCTTCCAATCTCTTGGAATGAACTTCCCTCAAAGAATGGTGTGCCCCCCTTGCTGGAAACCCCCAATGGTGCGCCCTCACTCCTCCTATACCTGTGGTTGGTGTAGAACCCTCCTACAACTAAGTAGATATGAAGTAGAATGGTGTGGGGGAGTATTGCATCCCCGAGACGAAGCTTGGGACAAGCTAGGTGGAATCTTTTACCACTGGATCATCCTTTAGCGTTTGTTAAGTCAAAACCCTCAAAACCCCCAAGGTATGGGCTCACTAGCTAGAAGCCAGATATCAAAAGATAATCATACATGAATGAGAGAATAGAGGCCCTTGCCTCTCTGTTATACTTCCTACTCACCTTGTCCCTCCAACGTGACTTTTACTTTATTAATTATTAATTAATTAATTAACATGTTTACCTCTGAAAAACACCTTATCTCTCCTTGTGGCTTCCCTGGCCACTGAAAGTCACTTTTCATCATCCTATCCTGTAGTGATGTTCCTCCCGATTCCAATGAGCTATTAAACTAAGAGTTTCCTCCAAATATTGTACCCAAAATGACCTCTTCAATGAATTTAATTAACTTATAGCTCAAAATACTCAAAATTATGGAAATCGTCGGAATGCAACGGAACCAAAGACAATCTGTGCAAAATGGATCGTTATGATGAAATAGGATGAGCAATGCAAGCTAGACCCCAAAATATCCCTCAATAGCTCCTATACTCGCTACAATCCCCATCTGGCTACTCTAGTCATCATAACATCCTGTAATACCCCGATGTCCCAAAGTGGGGACATTATAGTCCTCCCTGCTAGAATATTGCTTGTCCTCAAGCAATAACTAAACCCATCCAAATACAATATCGGGGTCCCATGTCCACCTGTGGGACACACAGTAGGTCCCATCCAGAGATGAACTATCATACACTCCACCCCCTGGATCCCATATCAGGAAATGAACTGCAATACTTTGTGAAGCATAGTCCTGAAATATATCAACTCCGTGAATCTCCTGCACATGACACATGGCCTCATCCAAAAATGAGTCCATCCTCCAAGTCCCTACCAAGATCAACATGATCTCCATCAAATGAACATGCTTATGCTAGAATGAGGTACTTCAAGACCTCTGTGAGACACCCTCAAGTGATGTGCTCTCCTCAACACTGAAGCCCAATGGAAAGTCAAAACAACTTTCCCTTGCAAAGGTCCACTCGCCCCTGTTAGTCAGTGAGATGCTCCACCCTGCAATCCCTGGGTCCCATGCTAGTCTCTGTCAAAGATCACCATGCTGGCACTGCACTACGCTGAGCATGTCTGGATACTCCCTGTATATATACTGGATCCTCCACTCCTAGATCCTCAAGCCGAAATACCTGTGGCAATTAGACCCATTGTCCAGAAACTACATCTGTAAAAATATCTCTGTAGAAGTAGTACCTGTCCAACCATCTCCATGCTCAATCATGATGATCAAGAGGGAGAAACTACCTCGCTCCAGAGGGCAAGTCCCTGTAGGCCCACTCCAAACCAACCCAAGGTGGAGTATGTGGCTCTCTAGCGCAACCTGGGTCATCATGTAGTGAAACATCCTGCTAACCAAATGAACTCCCAGATCCCATGGAAAACTTGGAAGTTTATCACTTCCAATCTCCTCTAACTGCTCCTATGTCAGATTGAACACTTTTAGAAGTCCTCTGTGCTCATTTTTTATCACCTGGGCTATGATTCTCACCATCACACACCAAGTCTCCATTGGTTTCCTATGACGATCCACCTCTATCCTACTGGATGTCGTAAAAACACTCATGTCAGGTGGTCTCGGCCTAGCCACTCCCCATGTCCTCAGCCACTGTCTATCTCTCCTCATGTTGTTGCCTATGATAAAAGAGTCAGGAAAGGCTAACAGAAACATCTGCAGATGACTGTAGGACTGGAATATATCACATGCTTTGGTCAATCCCAAGGATTTGACCAGAAGCTCGCCCATCGGTATCCATGATAAATACTCACATGTAGTCATCATCGAATCCCAACCATTCAGTACAACCGAAAGTAATTCCTCCAATTGCTAGTCAACCAACCTCCATCCCTCATCTCCCATGCAACTGCTAATACAATGAAGGTGCTCTCTCATAATTATGTGCTGCTGCAAAGGAGTGGCATATGTATGCTCCCCTAAGTATGTCTCCTCTTTGCAAATAAATACACCCCTCTAAATCCCACCATACATATCGACATGTCTCTGTGAGCTATCACTCACCACTGTATGCTCTGGAATACTCATGTCGTCTCTCATATACTCATGTTGCATTGTAGATCCTAGGTATACTACTGGATCAACCTCTACATAAAGGTCAATTTATCTCGGAACACAAATGGAAGTGTCCTCAAAACTGTCCCTAGCTCTGGAGTCCCTATGCATATGTGAGTGCTCGACTGTCTCAAAGATTGTCATAGAGGGTAGCTCCTACGCCTCCCGATCATAGCTCCCCATACTCATCAGTGATCCTAGGTACTCCTCATGCTCCTCTATCAACTGGTGCTCCTCTGTTAGACCACCGACATCCTCTAGCAATGTGACTGAATGGCATATTTGAGTATCCACTAAGATAGATGAAGTGGATCTCTAATGAATCTCCTCAGGAAGCTCCTCTGATCTAGACTCTGATTCTTGAAGGGATATATGTGGTCCTTTCAAGAATCCTCGGGTGCTCTCCAAATCATAAGTGAGTCAGTCCACCTCCAACTCCTGCTCCCTCAAGGCCCTGTGATACATCTCGCCAATCCCTAGTAGGTAGTCCTTGTCTGTCAACAACTGTTGGTAGCCAGTCCTCATCATAGACACTCTCTCCCTGAGAGTATGAAGGTCATCCATGGAAAATTCCTCATCTGCACCACCATGTGCCACTGATTCCCTCCAACAATAATCGACCACCAATGCATGTGTGTCATCAAAAAGCCTAGTGGTTGCCATGATCATATCCTCACTGACTCTCAATTGTCTTGCTAAGTGATGTGACTCCTAATCAAAATCACGTTGAGGTGCCACCTCATGCCTCTCATTGTTAGTGCCAACACTAGAATCCTCAACAACACTCTCTACAGAAGATAAAGTGTTGAGTTGCCCCCTGTCCACTGTGCTACGGGGTCCTCCCATATGTGACTGCACTTCATCCTCAACTGCTATCTCCCTCTGAATCATACTATATCCGGTGTGAGCAGTTGTATCCTCCTGTGTACTCACCCTGCTACTATCATCTGAGACTGGATCCCATATAGATGTGTCCATATACGTGCTACGATCATCCTAACCACTAAGGAATGCATCCTCATCGCTGCAGGTGGATCCTAGAAGTAAGTGTCCCCTCAGCTTGTTAGTCTCCATAACCTGATCAACTAATGGAGTCCCCAAAAGAGGTGACTCAATCTCCTCATGTGTCAGGGCTATCATGGGTGTCTTGAAAGGTGACATATGTGTCACGGTCATCATAGGGAGCTCGTCATCTCTAGGGGCTAACACGTGTGAATCCTCACTAGTGCCACCACTCTTCTGAGGTGTAAGGTCATCAATAGTATGTGATATGTCTAATGAAACACCGGTTCTATCATCCTATCCATCCAATTGTCCCTCCAATGCGTAAGGGTCACTATCCTCCTCAAGTGTGCAAGAATCACTAGCCTCTGTGCAAGAGTCACTATCATCATCGGATTGCTCCAAATAAGCATCTATCTCTGCATCCTCACACACCTCATCATCATTGTCATAGTACACCTCAATAATGTGTTTCTTACCTTTACCCCTACATCTATGCTCTGGTTCCCAAGGCACCTTGCAACTGTAGCAAAGTTGTGTGCTCCTAATAGGTGTGGGGTTATTATGTGCTTCCCTCCATCTAGTTGTAATGGCTCTGTATTCCTTTGTTTTATTGACCCAATATGTAACCTCATCTTTGCTCCACCTAGGATTGTTTATGGATAAATATTTTTGAAATGTTACTTGAGCCCTACATCCCTCACTAAGGTCGTAGTAATGTTCCCATTCACAACATACAACCTCTCTAGAAAAATCCTTAATATCCATCTCTTCTTATGGAAGACCACTTAGGCTAGCAGGAGTCTAAGCTCTGATACCACTGTAATGTTCCCAAGCCAAGCACCCAAGAACATTTTGTTTTTGCATGATTTTTAAACTGTTTCTGGTTGTGGCATTTCGTTAAACACTATGCCGATTTACTTATGTTTGGATGTTTACTTGCAGATTGGCTTCACAAATTCGGCCTTAGGGTTTGTATTCAATTATCACACATAGATCTAACGACATAACCAATGAAAATGCAATATACATCAGATATGGAACCAATAACAAAGATCTGACCTTTATTGATATAAGAGAAAGAACCCGATACAAAAGTGAGGCTGATCTGGAATGATCAACAGATGGATCCAATAAACATAATAAGAGCTGCTACAAAATGCTCCCGGGAAGAAGATGAAAGCCTCCAAAGGCTGAATACACAATGAAGACTTAATACAAGAAGAGATCTGAGCCGTATGAAGTACCAAACCCCTAGTAGGAAGGGTCACGCTCTAGTAGAAGATTGAAACCCTCAATAATTCAGCCCAACTAAAGGAAGCCTCCAAATGAGTCCAAACTCAGCAGAATGATAGATCGGGGTGATAGGATCCCCCTCTTGAAGTCTCAGTCTGAAATGCTATGGATAACTCCTCCAAATGTTGAATCCTCCAATGAAGTTGTGCCCTCTTGAAACCATGAAGTGCCCAATAATTCAGCCCTGATGAAGGAGCCCTCCAAATGCCCCGAAACTTGTTAGGAAGATAGATCGGGACACTGCAAGTCACTAAGTGAAGTCTCTAGGTCAGATTTGAAGTATAACCCCTCCAAATTGAATAGATATGAATCTAAAAAATGCCCTCCTTCTCTCCAATTCGTCCAATGCATCCAATAAATCAAATAAATAATACAAAACCAAAATAAAACCAAAATGATACTCTGCAAAAATTTAAAAAATGTGTATTCAGGCTTTATACCTCCAGATCTGACTGAAATTGTTGTATCTTGGACAAACATAAACCTTTTCGAGTGAAATGAAATGTGTTCCTAACTGAAACAAGCACTCCAAACACAATGGAGCAACCCTCTCAACCCAGAAATGTAAAAAAATGACAAAAAATGGAGATGAGGCAATCGACTTCACGATCTTGATCTACAACAGGGGTGGGTCTTCAAACATGCTCTGATACCATGTTCGACAACAAGGTATTCCAACAGAGAATGAAGAACTTTAGTAACCACTCACATAACCAAATCAAAGATCAACACACTGATGTTTTCACGTGGTAAAACCCCTACAGGGAAACATTCGCGGCCCCAACCAACGTGACCACTTGGAGCAGTTTATTAATGCAAAATAAAAAGATTACAGAGATATTTTACAAGAGATTTTCTCACAATCGATTATCGACAAATGACCCTCCATGCTCTTTAAATAGAGATCATGGACCAATCAGGTGTTAAGACACAAATCAATGGTCGTTAAGATCGAGGAGAGCATGAACCGTCAGATCACTCTATGTCGGGAACATATCGTGATCGTCGGATTTCCTAACTACAAATGCATATTAATACATACTAAAGAAACACACTTTTACC
>JZKD02S0192250.1:8452-22559 GCA_000966675.3 Picea glauca | reverse complement strand
ACTATGGACTCCGTCAGGAATGTTCTTCTGGACCATTTTAACGAGTGTGAAAGAATAAGGTCACTCGGCAATCTTTTCAATTTTAGGGAGTCTGAAAAGAGCTTAACTATGGACTTCGTGGGGGTTCCTTTTTCATACATTTAGTCCCTTAGGCCCGAAAAAGGGTTAAAATGATACCTGAGAGTACTCTTCTAGAGAACTAAAGTTCCTTAGAGTATACCTTTGTTCGTATAGTTGATCGTCTGGACTGAAAAAGGGGCAAACTACTATTGGACATATGTGACTTCAAATTTCAGTTTAACGAGCGTGAAAGGCCACAAGATCGCTCGACAATCTTTTCATGTTTAGAGGGTCTGAAAAGGGCTTAAAAGAAGACCCGTTATGTTTTTTGGGAGTCCCGAGGGTGAGGTCAAGAGTGAAAAGGAATCATGCAAATGAGTCTCAAACTCGTAATCAGGAAAAACAACCAGGACTCTCGAGCCTACATTCATTAGTGACAGCATGGACACCATAACGCAACTAGGATCTGCCTAAGGTATCCATGTTCCGGTAAGCTCTACCACCAAATCGCGACACTTCTAAGGCAGCAATGACGGTTCTGTGTCGCAACCTGATGGGATCGATCCTATGGCAAAGGGATAAAGAAAACGAGATACAAAAGTCAGGGTGGAAACCTAACCTACATGCTCAAGTTGATCATCTGAGGTTTTTCCCACGGACCGTCAAAAGTTACCCAAAACTCCAAAAAATGTCCTGATACCCGATAATACCCTTCCAACGCAACTCCTAAATCACTCTAAATGGTTTTTGGTTTAAAGAAATTGATAAGGGGGGGCAACAAAGTGACAAAAAGAGGCCCAAAAGTCTATAAATAGAAGCTAGCAGCTCATTATCACCATTGCTGATTTGGAAATTGACTCTAGAGCAAAAAACCCCTTTTGATAAAAGTGGTGATTCCGAAAGTTATAGTGGACGAAACGACCATTTGTCTGGACCAAGTAAGTATAAACTATCTCCTCTTGCAATTTAAATATTTATTTATGCTTTTGGTTTCAAGTTTTGGGGGGGCGTCGACCTTCAAAAGGTCGGCCCTAGGTCCACGCGGGATGTCTTATGACAAGCCACGTGTACATTCGGGCAAAGGAAAAACTGCACGTGTGTACACGCTACTGTCATCATTACAGCCCGTGTGGACCCCCTTATTTAATGAAAAAATTTAAAAAAAAAAACAAGGGTTAACCCTCCTGAACTTAGTGTTTTGCAAGATGTATGTTCACTGGAGGGAAAGAGAGCATGAGGAGGTTAGTGAATTGGTCGGGGAAGACCCCAATGTTGTTGTTTCCTTAATGCAATGTGGGCTTCTCAAGTTCTTCCTATGTCCTTTTATGCGGGCACAACCTAGGCTACTGAATGCCTTGGTTGATTATTGGCATCTCGATGCAGAGGCCTTTATGTTAGAGGGGCAGTCACCAGTGCCTACGACAGAGGACATATATTTTTTGACTGGCCTCTCCAAGAGAGGGGAACCAGTCAATTTCCAAACATTTCCTTTGGGGCCTCATAACATATCAGAACTGATAGGACTTTATTGTGAGGCTGGTACAGAACGATCGAGCTCATAGGTGCCCATAAGAAAGATCACAGACTTATCCCTGCAGGCGATTGTGTTGCTTATTGGGCAGATGACTGGTTCTGCGGCTCTACATCAGGTGTCCCATGCACAGATGAACTGTGCAGTCCAGTGCTTAAATGCACAAATATTTGACTGGAGCACTACACTGCTAGATTGTATGAAGAGGCAGTTGACAGATTGTTGATCGCGGACGCAGAGGAACTTCGGGTTCGGGACGATTCTATGCTATTTCTTCTTTGAAAGAGTTCTGAGCTTTAGTCCTCGAGTGGTGGTACGAGGACATCAGGCTTCTCTTCCAGCTGTTTGCAGATGGGTTGTGTTACTTCCACGACAGGGTGGTGGAAGGACCAATGAGTCCTTTGATGATGATTTTTTCGCTTGGTTGTCGCGACAGATCCCAGTCATAGAGGATTACCCTTATGTTGGGATTGATTTCTCGAGAGATCCTAAGATACCAATACCTCCTGGTGAAGAGCGAGAAGAGATGGGTAAGTTTGCATCATTGTTTTGTTTGTTTTTTGTTTTTGTTTTTTGTGAAACATATGTAATTTTTATGTTGTTTTTTTTATATATCATATTTTTTATATCAGAGTATTTGACGGATATGTGTCTATTGTGTGTAGATGTGGGACCAGTGCAACCTATTGATTATGCGAGGAACAGGCATCGTCCTCGGCTAGGGGCCGCACCTGCCGCTGCGGGGGGACTAGCAGCAGCAAGAGAGCTTCCATCCGGTGAGGCTGAGAGGGTTTTGAGATGAGTCGAGTGAAACTTTACCTCGCTCACCCGCACTGTCCCTATGGCAGAGATTGAGGATCTGCCACCATCTATGCAGCCTCATGTAGTGGGGGCACCACGGACGTGGGTCCGATTGTTTCGGTGTTTGGCAAACGATGTTGATCATTACAACAGGGCCCACAGGCCCTGACCTTAGTTAGTCTAGACTTTTCACGTCCTGAGAGCACTACTTGTATATAGTTTTTGAGGGCATAAGCCCCATGATTCGTTACTGGTCATACTTTTGAGGTGCTTGCGTCCACCTATGTACTCTGATGATTTTGATATTATACATGGATTTTTATGTCTTTTTGTGTCTTATGGATCATATTTGCCTTTAAAAATGTATTTACATGTTTATGTGTATGTCCTTTCATATGTGTGCAAGATGTCAATCTAAAATTTGATTAGCTAGAGTATCTGTAATTTGGTTTAATCTTCTAGGAACATGAAAATATGTAATATAATCAAAGCTTTGTTCTAAGAGACGTACCCTAAGGAATCGTCGGTGTAAAGTTGGATCATGAACACGGTAGACTCTATTTAACTGAGACCCAACCAACTGAGCATCTAAATAGACCCGGAGATGAGAGATACCAAATGATAGGGCGTCTTGAAGGAACTCAATAACTGCACTGTACTCGGTGACATTGTTTGCGGTGTCACCTAATCATATACCTCCGGAAGATAATAACTGGCCTCGAGGTGTAAAAATTACCCAAGCTGCGTAGGCAAGCCTCTGAGTGTGTTGGCTAGCACCGTTTGCGTACCCAATGAACACCTCGGATTCACTTGACATCTGCCACATTGACGAAAGATAACATAAAAAACGACACATCCATAATACTAAAAGAAACTAGAAAGTAATAGTACAAAGACTATGCATATGTTACAAAAAGTTACCCATGGTGACCTACCTATGAGTAATACTTCTTGAGGTAGAGCCCATTTCTAGACTCTGCCAAAGCATTCCTTTCAAAGTCAACCAGATGATAAGCGCCCCCTTTTAGTACCTCTTTTATGATGAAAGGTCCAAACCACATGGGTTTGAATTTTCCTGCCCCCAGGTGCTCCTTATCTTGGTCATAGACCAAGACAAGGTCGCCTTCAGAGAAAATCTGAGGACGAATGGACTGATCATACTGACACTTGACTTTATGTTTGTGAGCCTTGTTGTCCAGGGCCGCATCATGACACTGCTCATTGAGTTGCTCAAGGTATAATAATCGTTCTTCAAGTGGAGAAGTGTCTAGCAATAATTGTACTGCCAACTTTAGGGACGGGATCTGACATTCGATAGGCAAGACTGCTTCCAACCCATAAACGAGTTGAAAAGGTGAGAAATCAGTTGCAGTCTTAACAGACATTCGGTAAGCCCATAATGTCGAGTATAACATCAAATGCCAATTTGACTTGGCTGAGTTGATTGTTCGTTGTAGGATGGTCTTAAGAGATTTATTTACAGCTTCCACCTGACCATTTGCTTGGGGGTAGTAGGGTGACGAATGTTCTTTCTGCAACCCAAGCTTTGATGTTAACTTGGTCATCATCTGGTTCTGAAAGTGACTGCCATGGTCAGTGATAATCTCTCTTGGGACGCCAAAACTTGCTATTGTCTGGTTGAATAAAAAGAGAGCTGCAGTCTCTCCATTATCTTTAAATGTTGGCATAGCTTCGACCCACTTTGTGAAGTAGTCTACGGCTACAATGATATAACGGTGCCCCCTTGCTGAATGAGGGTTGCATGTAGTGTAATCAATCCCCCACTTGGTGAAGGGACCAACTGTGATTACAGGAAACATGGGAGCGAGATGTGCCCTCATCTTCCGAGAGAAGATCTGAGACGGGTGGCACTTCTTGACCGATTCGATACAATCTTTGATTAGTGTCAGCCAGAAGTAACCTGCTCGTAAAATCTTTTGGGTTGTTGCCAACCCAGACAAATGACCGCCACATGCTCCAGTATGGAAATCGTTAAGCACGATAACTACTTCTTTGTGAGTGAGACATCGACACAGGATGCAGTGTACACCTCTTCGATACAACATATCATCGAGTATGAGATAATTCTTAGCCTGATGGCATATACGTTGATGCTCATCACGAGAAGCAGAGGTGGGGCACTTCAAAGTCTGGAGATAGATAAGTATATCTCCGTACTAGGGATCCGAATATGTGATAAAAACGTATCTCCTCTGATAGGCGACTCTTCGGGCACAACATCACCTTACTCAACCGGAAGTTCTGAAATAATTTTTGCGAAGACCAGTGACTTTTTGGATTTCGATGAAATGAAATCTAAGACAAATTCTTGGAGGACTACTATCCATCTACTGATCTTTCCGCCTATTACCCATCGTGTCAACATGTACTGAAACGGATTCATGACAGCAATGACGGTCATCTTGCGAAACATAACATAATGACAGAACTGTTGAACAGCATGGATTGCTGCCAATGCAAGTTTTTCGATATGAGAATAATTGAGTTCCGGTCCTACGAGGCCTCGGCTCAGGTAATAGATCACATATTGTGAGAACACTTCATCTTCCTGAACTAAGACCATGCCAATGGTTGACTCTGTTGCAACCAGGTACAATAATAATTCTTTGTTATAGTTAGGTGGCTGAAGCAGAGGGGTAGTTGTGAGGGCATGTTTCAACACGTCGAAAGAGAGTTGAGCAGCATCGTCTCAATGAAAAGGAACATCTTTCTTTAGTAAGCGCATAAAGCCCTTTGTGATCTTGGCATAGCTGGCAATGAAACGTCTTAAAAAATTTGCCTTTCCCTGTAGACTCTGAAGTTGAAGGATTGTGCGCGGGGGAGGCAACTGAATTATTGCCTCAACCTTGAGAGGATCAACCATGATCCCTGTTGTTTACACTATGAAACCTAACAAACGTCCTGATGTTACGCAAAAGCTACACTTGTTTGGATTCAAGCGAATCCGGAAGTAGCGACAACGCCCAAAGATAAGTCGGAGGTGTGTGGGATGATTTGTTCTCTTTTGAGATCGAGATGCTAAATCATCTAAATAGGCCTTGACTATATGCTTGAAATCATGGAAAGCAAAAGACATGGCCCGCTGAAAGGTCGCTCCAACATTTTTGAGACCAAAGGGCATCTTACGATACATGAATGTACCCCATGGACAAATGAATGTCGTTTTGTGTTGGTCTTCGGGTTTGATTTGTATTTGATTATATCCCGAAAAATCATCCATGAAAGAGAACGCCTCACAACCTACACATTCATCAATTATCTGGTCGATGAATTGTATGGGAAAATTATTTGTTGGATGGGCCTTGTTCAAATCATGGAATTCTGTACATAATAAATCGTGCCTTGTTTCTTATTAACCGACACAAGATTTGACACCCATTGGGTCAAATGGATAGGATAGATAAAACCGGCTTTTAACAGTTTCTCAACTTCAACCTTAATGGTTGTTGCTTTCCTGGGATTAACAGGATGAAGCTTTGTTGAACAGGCTTGGCATCTAAATAAGTTGTGATTTCATTTTCAACTATTTTTGGATCGATGCCTGGCATTTCCTCGTAAGTCCAGGAAAAAACGTCGCGGAATTATTTAAATAGATCTGTGTAGATTTGAATCTCTCCGGGGGAGCAGTCCGCTCCGACGAAAACGTTCTCCATGACGCCAGGGGTTCTGGAGATATTGATTGGTATGGTTTCAGTGATGGTTTCCATATTACCCTCGGCATAAACCTCGTGTGTAGTTAAGGGATTAATAGGACAAGACTTATCTCCAGTCATAGTCAAGGTGAATTCTCCGGCTTCGATTCTGCTTAACTCTGGGAGGAAGTATGATATGTGATGAAGATTGTCCCAGGGTTTGTTCGGACTAGTCATTGCTTCAATTACTGCTTCGTCGGAGGGTAAGACTAAGTCTAATGAATCGGTGTCAACGAGAGAACCTTGAGCCCAAATAGGCTCTAGAAGCGGATCTAACTTCTGTGCGGGAGTTGGATCTGTGTCATCCAAAGCTTGTTGGACTAAAGAGTACGCTACTTCAGCTGCGAACAAAGGCATCGACATGCCCGGGTGCCCTGTCCCCTCCATCGTGGCCGATGGGGAAGGAAGTATCCACGGATCGTTGAAGTAAGTCATGCGAAACGACGAAACTTGGAAAATCTCAACCTTACGGTGGTGGGATATGAATTTGACATCGCCTTGAGGGGGTGGGTAATCGAAGGTATCCATCAAAGATGGGTACAAACCAACCACTATGTTGACTATGCCTGGTTGGGGATTATCAATCATCGGGACCGCGGATACCCCCAATGAAGGGTCAGTTCTGGAGAAAGACAATTGATCAGTGGTCACAATCCAGTCCTCGTGTGGAAATAACAAGACCCGAAAAACTATAGCAACCACTGCTTGCATGGCGTAAGTCCAACTCCTTCCTAACAAGAGATTATAGTCAAGTGACGCGTCGACTACTTCTACCTCAACGCACACGGTCTTCCCTCCTAACTACACGGGGAAAGAGGGAATGATACCATGTGGTCGGAACGAATGACCATCGAAATCCGTGAGAAGAGTAGGTGACGGAGATAAAATAGGCTGGCCAATGGACTTCCAACATGCCAACGACATAACGCATGTCGAGGCGCCCTCATCAACCACCGTGCGAAAGATATTCCAAGTAAAATTTTTCGTGGGGTGAGCCACTACTATCTGAAACACTATGTGGTAAGGCAGACGAGGTTTTAAGTCGGTTGTATCCAGCATGATGGTACCTGGATTACAAGTCTCGGTAGATCCTAAAGCGGCNGTTGGCATAGCTTCGACCCACTTTGTGAAGTAGTCTACGGCTACAATGATATAACGGTGCCCCCTTGCTGAATGAGGGTTGCATGTAGTGTAATCAATCCCCCACTTGGTGAAGGGACCAACTGTGATTACAGGAAACATGGGAGCGAGATGTGCCCTCATCTTCCGAGAGAAGATCTGAGACGGGTGGCACTTCTTGACCGATTCGATACAATCTTTGATTAGTGTCAGCCAGAAGTAACCTGCTCGTAAAATCTTTTGGGTTGTTGCCAACCCAGACAAATGACCGCCACATGCTCCAGTATGGAAATCGTTAAGCACGATAACTACTTCTTTGTGAGTGAGACATCGACACAGGATGCAGTGTACACCTCTTCGATACAACATATCATCGAGTATGAGATAATTCTTAGCCTGATGGCATATACGTTGATGCTCATCACGAGAAGCAGAGGTGGGGCACTTCAAAGTCTGGAGATAGATAAGTATATCTCCGTACTAGGGATCCGAATATGTGATAAAAACGTATCTCCTCTGATAGGCGACTCTTCGGGCACAACATCACCTTACTCAACCGGAAGTTCTGAAATAATTTTTGCGAAGACCAGTGACTTTTTGGATTTCGATGAAATGAAATCTAAGACAAATTCTTGGAGGACTACTATCCATCTACTGATCTTTCCGCCTATTACCCATCGTGTCAACATGTACTGAAACGGATTCATGACAGCAATGACGGTCATCTTGCGAAACATAACATAATGACAGAACTGTTGAACAGCATGGATTGCTGCCAATGCAAGTTTTTCGATATGAGAATAATTGAGTTCCGGTCCTACGAGGCCTCGGCTCAGGTAATAGATCACATATTGTGAGAACACTTCATCTTCCTGAACTAAGACCATGCCAATGGTTGACTCTGTTGCAACCAGGTACAATAATAATTCTTTGTTATAGTTAGGTGGCTGAAGCAGAGGGGTAGTTGTGAGGGCATGTTTCAACACGTCGAAAGAGAGTTGAGCAGCATCGTCTCAATGAAAAGGAACATCTTTCTTTAGTAAGCGCATAAAGCCCTTTGTGATCTTGGCATAGCTGGCAATGAAACGTCTTAAAAAATTTGCCTTTCCCTGTAGACTCTGAAGTTGAAGGATTGTGCGCGGGGGAGGCAACTGAATTATTGCCTCAACCTTGAGAGGATCAACCATGATCCCTGTTGTTTACACTATGAAACCTAACAAACGTCCTGATGTTACGCAAAAGCTACACTTGTTTGGATTCAAGCGAATCCGGAAGTAGCGACAACGCCCAAAGATAAGTCGGAGGTGTGTGGGATGATTTGTTCTCTTTTGAGATCGAGATGCTAAATCATCTAAATAGGCCTTGACTATATGCTTGAAATCATGGAAAGCAAAAGACATGGCCCGCTGAAAGGTCGCTCCAACATTTTTGAGACCAAAGGGCATCTTACGATACATGAATGTACCCCATGGACAAATGAATGTCGTTTTGTGTTGGTCTTCGGGTTTGATTTGTATTTGATTATATCCCGAAAAATCATCCATGAAAGAGAACGCCTCACAACCTACACATTCATCAATTATCTGGTCGATGAATTGTATGGGAAAATTATTTGTTGGATGGGCCTTGTTCAAATCATGGAATTCTGTACATAATAAATCGTGCCTTGTTTCTTATTAACCGACACAAGATTTGACACCCATTGGGTCAAATGGATAGGATAGATAAAACCGGCTTTTAACAGTTTCTCAACTTCAACCTTAATGGTTGTTGCTTTCCTGGGATTAACAGGATGAAGCTTTGTTGAACAGGCTTGGCATCTAAATAAGTTGTGATTTCATTTTCAACTATTTTTGGATCGATGCCTGGCATTTCCTCGTAAGTCCAGGAAAAAACGTCGCGGAATTATTTAAATAGATCTGTGTAGATTTGAATCTCTCCGGGGGAGCAGTCCGCTCCGACAAAAACATTCTCCACGACGCCAGGGGTTCTGGAGATATTGATCGGTATGGTTTCAGTGATGGTTTCCATATTACCCTTGGCATAAACCTCGTGTGTAGCTAAGGGATTAATAGGACAAGACTTATCTCCAGTCATAGTCAAGGTGAATTCTCCAGCTTCGATTCTGCTTAACTCTGGGAGGAAGTATGATATGTGATGAAGATTGTCCCAGGGTTTGTCCGGACTAGTCATTGCTTCAATTACTACTTCGTCGGAGGGTAAGACTAAGTCTAATGAATTGGTGTCAGCGAGAGAACCTTGAGCCCAAATAGGCTCTAGAAGCGGATCTAACTTCTGTGTGGGAGTTGGATCTGTGTCAGCCAAAGCTTGTTGGACTAAAGAGTACACTACTTCAGTTGCGAACAAAGGCATCGACATGCCCGGGTGCCCTGTCCCCTCCATCGTGGCCGATGGGGAAGGAAGTATCCACGGATCGTTGAAGTAAGTCGTGCGAAATGACAAAACTTGGAAAATCTCAACCTTACGATGGTCGGATATGAATTTGACATCGCCTTGAGGGGGTGGGTAATCGAAGGTATCCATCAAAGATGGGTACAAACCAAACACTATGTTGACTATGCTTGGTTGGGGATTATCAATCATCGGGACCGCGGATACCCCCAATGAAGGGTCAGATCTGGAGAAAGACAATTGATCAGTGGTCACAATCTGGTCCTCGTGTGGAAATAACAAGACCCGAAAAACTATAGCGACCACTGCTTGCATGGCGTAATTCCAACTCCTTCCTAACAAGAGATTATAGTCAAGTGACGCGTCGACTACTTCTACCTCAACGCACACGGTCTTCCCTCCTAACTACACAGGGAAAGAGTGAATGATACCATGTGGTCGGAACGAACGACCATCGAAATCCGTGAGAAGAGTAGGTGACGGAGATAAAATGGGCTGGCCAATGGCCTTCCAACATGCCAACGACATAACGCATGTCGAGGCGCCCTCATCAACCACCGTGCGAAAGATATTCCGAGTAAAAATTTGCATGGGGTGAGCCACTACTATCTGAAACACTATGTGGTAAGGCAGACGAGGTTTTAAGTCGGTTGTATCCAGCATGATGGTACCTGGATTACAAGTCTCGGTAGATCCTAAAGCGGCTAACAAGGCTTTCCTCTGGGAAGGGTAGCTTTGGAGGACCTCCAAAGCAGACATCGCACAAGGGGTTTGAAACAAATCCTCCACCACAGAATTGTTCTAGGCGGCCCTTGCATTTGGGTTGTGAGAAGCTTTTTTGAACTTGCCTTTTAGGATGCGTGTCATTGTTTCACCCAAAGTCTTCTCAATCTGTAGAGGAAGAGATGTGAGTTCGGCTTCTTTGCCTTCTCAGAAGTGCTTGGTTTACTGTAGTCATGCGCTCTAGTCGATACAAAAGCATCACCCTTCATCATATACACATTCGGGGATGCAGGATTGTTCGAAGACGGAGAGGGTCCTTGACTGCCCCCTTCCGCGCTTGTAGAGGCTTGGTTTAGGTTTTGCCCGTTCTGAAATGGATTGGTTAACACAGCAGGTTGTTGTTGTGTCACAAACTTTTGGGCCTATGCAAGCCAAGGACATTGGTGGGTTGGGTGGTCTTCCACGCATAGGTTTCACGGATACCTCGCCTTCCGTTTCTCAGTGTTGCCCCCACCAGCATTATTAGTGGGTTTCTTATCCCCCTTACCCTTCTTTCGTTGTTTTTTATTTCCTTCAGGTTGTTGGGTGGCCTTTGGATTTGTCGATTGCACTGTGTGTACATCTAACGTTTTAGTAGGGGGAGCAGCCAAAACAGTAGTTTGGTTGGCCGTTGTGTGTTGTATAGACAATTGTTGCAATTGCTTCGTCAGTTGCTCAGCGGGATGTGTTTATGTTGAACCAACAATACCAGCGGCATGTGGTCCAACTCTTTGTCTGGTTTTATCAAGTATTGAACGTGGCGCATATGGAAAG
The DNA here is from genome assembly GCA_000966675.3 of Picea glauca. NCBI lineage: Eukaryota > Viridiplantae > Streptophyta > Pinopsida > Pinales > Pinaceae > Picea > Picea glauca. The sequence continues at coordinate 11,387 of JZKD02S0192250.1, read as the reverse complement.
ATATCGTATAATAAACCGAACTAAGAATAGATTAGCTCAAGCTGTTGAGATCTCATGATGGTATCTTCTTCGAAAAACACTCCTGACGTCGCGACGTCTTTGGATAACTGTGGGACCAAAGACTTAAGGAACCACTCGAGCAGGAATGTTGGTGGGACTAGCACCTTAATTAAACTCTGTTGGCGTCTCCATTCTTGGATGTGATCAGAGATATGGTCCGCTTTTGTCTGTGCGAAATTGGCAAGCAATTCTGTGCCAGTGTCGTATCTCATAGGTAATTGGAAATGGTTTAGGAAAGCCATTGCCAATTCACCGAAGGAAGAGTATCTTGAGCGATCGATCTCAATGTACCATTTCGCGGCACTCCCAATGAGAGTACATTGAAACAATTGCAACTGTATGGAGTCGTATTTCAACGAGTTAGATGAGCACCAAAGATGGAATGTGGTCACATGATCCCCTGGATCTTTGTTAGTCTTGGCTTCGAACTTTGGTATGTCTAAACGCAACTTCATCGGCGTAGGGGGCCAACATGGATCGTGACAGATAGGGTCATTCAATAACCTTGTCAAGTCTGGCAAATGCAAGGTTGCCAGGAAAGGTAGTTTGGGTTGTTGGTGATAACCATGGAAAAAGGGACCTGGAGTTTGACTGGCACCAGGTTGCTAGGAAAAGTTCGGTTGTTGGCCTGGGTTCTGGTAAAAACCATGGCCATGACCAGCGTACGGATTCTGCGTGTTGGGCGTGCATTGTATTCAGAGGACTTTGGGAAGGGTTGCCCCATGCCGATCCCATGGGGATAGGCATAGTACCTTGTCTGGGGTTGCATTGGTTGTGAAACGAATTGCCCCAAATTGGAATTCCTGACAAGGGAACGGGTCCCTGCCAAGAATTATAAGGCCCTGATGCAGAAGAAGTTCCTGGTTTTGCCCCCTGTGTAGGAATAGTACCCTGCATAGAAATAGGTTGTCCGAAACCAGGATTGCCCCCAGTCGAGAAAGTAGCTGACGAGAAAGTGTTGTTTCCAAACGCATCGAACAATGAAAACGATGTTGAACCTACCAGCATATTATGCGAAGGTGGTCCTTGACTCCCTGCTCCAAATAAACTATGGTGTGTAGGTGGCCCGACGGACTGTTGGTGGGTACCACTGAGCGAAGGGGACGAAGGAGGTATATGACCTCCCCCGTAAGGGAAAGCATTAAAAGGAGCTGAAGTGCCCCCCATGTGGCCTTGCAGAGGAGCGTTAGAGCTCCCTGCCCCCAGACCTAAAGTCTGTGAAGTGGAGTAGGAAAGTACAGGACTTGTACCTGAGCTAGGCATCTCGTATGAGAATGGAGGGCCTGTCGCACTAGGTGTGAAAGGGGTTGTGGTCGCCACCATAGACAGGATCGGACCACTGTGCGAGGTGGAGGCGGTCGAGAACATGGTGGCTCGGACTGGGGACGGTGGGTTAGGAGGTGGAAACTCTCATGTGGTGACAACCATAGTGGGAATTGAAGAATTCCCAGAAGGAGTGACAACATTTGTTTCCATTGCTGCATGTGACACTGTCTGGCACTCGTAAGGGTGAATTGGTACGATGATGGGTGCCGAAAGATCAGTGGTTGGAGTTTTAGATGGACCAAGAGATTTCACTCCAAAGTCTAAAACGGTCGTTTCCTCCGAATGTTGTTCGGGCATAATTTCTTGTGACCCGGTCGCTTCAAAAGACCCTTGTTGGTCTAGCTTTCGCCTTAGTGGTGGCGGAGGTGGCTCCAGTGTAACCGATGATAGGCCCAAAAGCCTTCGTGACCGACAGAGCTTGTGATCCTCCACTGTGTGAGAAGATCAAAGACACCCTAGGGCTTTCTATTCGTTCAAGAAACAACACACACTAAAAAAAAGTCCCTCCAAGATAAAAACAAGCAAACACTAAACTAATTGGAAGAACAGTTACAACAACCAACACTAGAGCAACTTACTGGTGCAAGTGAAACTCGAACACATAAGCACCCTCCGGGTATACTCTGCAAAGTGTGGCTCGATGTCTGTCCTAGGTACCATGGCATACCCCCGCAGTCGCCTGTGTATGTCTCTAAAAACATAGGCAACTAGGTTGCCAGCGTGCGAACAGTCACCAGGCGAGTACAGTCGAAATTCGGGTAGACCACAATGAGCAGGGTATCGAGCCCAAAACATGTCAAAGGTATCAAAGGCAAGTGGTCCAGAAGACAACTGAGGACCTCGAACGGATTCGAGACCCACAAAGCTCCGTGGCAAATGCAATTGACAGAATCCCAAGACAAGCCCTCTATATGTGTTCTCCACTATGATTAGTCCAGCTTTGGAGGGGTTATCTCCTCTACCTTTCCGCACGTGACCTCGTGTTTATCCCCTGTGTTAGAGGGGGGTCCCGGATAACTTTCACGATACTGGACTTTGACACTCCCTAACTCAGACTCCAATGTTTGATTTTAATGGCCTTGAAGAGTTTCGTCTCCAACCTAATTCAAGGCCCTAACCCTAAACTAGTTGGTTGACCCTACAAACATAAAAAGTCTAATGAATATTAGATTTAGAGTTAATTTTTATGGCTTGTCTTAAGTCAAAGGTTATGAAAGTGAAACTAGTGATGTTTGAAAGACGAAATCAAAATAAACAGGAAGCTGGAAACAAAAAACCTTCACTTAACTCAAATCTTAAACAACTTTTCAACCTTAAAAATTTTCTAAGATCTTTGAACAACAAACTCAAAACAGGATTTCACTCAACTACGAGTTACTTATGATCTAAGTAAACCGTCAAGAACTTATGAAAACAAAGACTTTTCCCTCATTACTAATGCAAAACAACACTTTTTAACCAAACAAAGAAATAAAAGTTTTTTTTTTTTTATTTGAATGCTCATAAAGCAAAAAGGAAAAATATCAACAAGTCAAAACCAAGAAAACTT
>JZKD02S0192239.1:0-14426 GCA_000966675.3 Picea glauca | reverse complement strand
GAGCATTTGTTGCAGAGGACTAGATGATGATGAAGACCTGACAGAGATTGAGACAAGTTCTCGTTAAGGGGGAGTGTTGGAATGAGTAACTCTTTCTTGTCTTATGTGTGATCATATTAAAGGTTGTGTTTGTATTTGGTTTGGTCATTGTGAGGTAGAGTTTGTCTCTATGTAAGAAGTTTGTTTCTAAGTTTTAGGAGGTTGTTAGATCTAGTTGGACATGAGAGATTCTCTCCAACTAGTTGGCTCCTATTTTGGTGTGTGGTTGAGATATTCTCTCAACAGTTTGTTAGTGTGTCTATCTTGAGGCATAGCTTTATGTATTTATATTTGTACAATTATTTGTTGAATAGATCACTCAACCCAATTTTCTTTTGTGGAAACCATGTTTACTCTCCTATTTCTCTACAGTATTAGAGAACAAAATGTTAGATAAAAAACACAACTATTACTTAGCTGTATAATTGTCATAACCTATAACAACATATCTAGTAAGAGTCAAAGGCAACCAACTAGATTACATTTATAATTTATTCCTTTAAACTACTTAGATGTTTGTCGTCCTTAATTTAGGTCATTTGTAGGTCAGTGTGACATGCCTCTTGGGTGGTAATTGGTGGTTTCAGATGGTATCCAGTGGTTGTTGGTGTTGCTGGTACCTCACTCCTATGGTGCTCAGTTGTAGCTAGTGGGATTGTATGGTATCTCCCTCGTGTGGTACCCAATGGAACTTCACGCTGGTGGTACTCATTGGTGGTTGGTGGGCAATTGATTCTCTTTGTTATGCCAACATCTCCTCAGAACTTACCCAATGAGTTTCCTCACTTGGCTTATCTCAAAATTTCTGTTAAAAAATTCTAAAATTTTCTCTTTTTATTTAGTTTTTCCTGAGGAAATGTATTCGCGAAAAACCCTCCGAATACTTCCCCATCTTTCATGGATGGTAAGCGGGGTAAACTGTTGGCCCTGATTACAAGGCCTTTCCCCGGGGGAATCAAGAGAATCGAACCCCTGACCAACAACAAACATGAAAAACTCATGTCTGACTCTAGACCAATTGAGCTAACCCTCGGGCCTTCTTTTTACTTTTATATTTCCTTCAATTATTTTAATTTTAGGGGCCATTTTAAGATCTTTTGGAATTATATTTCCTTCCATTGGGGAATTTGATTTTACGCTTTAATGGAGCAAGCGCATGCACATTTCAAGGCTGTTTCATAGAATGATTAATTCTTTAGATGATTATGTACTATTTGTTCCTCAGTGTTTCCTGTCAGCCTCATGCCAGTGCTCTAATGTTGCGAGCTCTCTACAGAGACTCTGCACTGTTGCCTTGCCATCTTTGTTCTTCGTAGGTTTATAGGACTGTTGTTTGATTTGGCCCAATAGCCAGACTTCCCTATGAACTTTTACCATTTCTTTTCTAATTTCTCATAGTAATTATTTGCATGTTGCCCTGTTGATCCTAGCCTAATACTTCTTCTTAAACCTTATCTAGTATCTTATTCCAAAAGACATTTGAAGCATTTGCCAACAAATATTACTTGTCCAATAGGTCCATATCAGTGTTGGGGATCATGGTCCAGTTCAATATCTTCAAGCCATCTATGCCCTGTTAAACTTCTTTTGGTTGTGCTTGTAATTGGGTCTCTTGCTTTGCATCTCGCTCCACAGGTTGGGTTGTGTCTTGGAATGCCCCATTTGTGAATCTATGCTAGTAGTGTCTGAATGATATTATATAGGAATCTTGCATGCCAATTTATAATATTGGTCATAGTGCATTTCTCTGATTGCAAACAAACTTTAGTTTTGGTTTTCTTCAGATAACTAAACACTTTATCTTTCTTCATGGTTGTCATCTAATGTGCTATCTTTTGTTATTGCTTTAGAATTGAGGTTGTGACGTTGTGGAGCTTGATGTACAACTAATTCAATGATATCATCTCCACAACATCTCGATGTTCAACTTTTTCAATGATATAATTTCTTGCCTTTGCTTTAGTTGTCTTATATACTGGAAGGCCTCCTCTTCCAATGTTGGACCTCCTATGCTTCCATATGCAGATCAATTCTTAGGTTTGTAGCCTCTGTTCCTTTTGTAGGTCCTACAGGCTTAGTGCTCTATCTCATAGCCCTTATTCCCTACTCAGCTCTTGCCCTAGGCTTCTGCATTTTAGCTTCGTGTTTCCCAATTTTATGGATCCTCCATTGCCATTCATTTTTTTCTCCTTCTTTGCTGACCTGTTCCAATTCATACTCAAGTTACCTCGACCTAGTGGAAAACTCAAAACTTTCCTCCCGTGCCTTAGCTCCCTGTTATTTGGGTCTACCCTGTAGTAGTCTTCTTCCGGTTGTTTTTTGTTGTATTTACCCATTGTGGCTTTGGGGAAGAGACCTCTATATTTCTGCTTTTTTGATCTTGCAATGGCTGATCTGATTTTCCATGGGATGGCCCTAAGCCTTGGCCAGATCCTTGTTCCTGCTTATCCTACAAGTCATTGCATCCTGGTTGGTCCTATTGCCACACTTGGACCCCACCCCATCTGTCCACCATCCTCTCTGCTATCTCCTTTCTTGCCACCATCTCTAGTCACGACAACTTGCTTCTCAATGATTGATTTGGTTTTACTGGGCCCCAGGAATGGATCTTACAGGTTTACACAATGACATCATGTTATCTTCCTAATGGTTGTATGCCGAGTCCAAGAGGAACAAGGGCATAGAAAAGGAAACTGGTCACATTGCTCTAATTTTGTCTTTGATCATGCCTAGCATGCTACGCAGTAGGTCGTGAATTAATGATGCCCAATTATAGTTCTTTCCTTTTGCCTATTGAAGATAAACATGTAGCCAATATGCACAGAAATCACTGCCTTTGCAATGTGTATCTCCATCAACCTCTTAATTGCAATCAGAAGCATTCAGTCATGTGTACAGTTTAGGATTATCCAGTTCTACCAATCCCAAAATAGGTATGTAGGCAATTTCAAAATAAAATTCTTTGAAAGTCTTTTATACTAACTCAGGCCCGATCCTCATCCTATAACATTAACAATTGAATAAGGTCTTCCAGTGAAACAAAGGAGGTCAGGTTGTGCTGTGAACTTGCCACCTTGCCCATTATGGGCATTAGCCATTAAGCTGTAGGTTTTATAAGAGGACACACACATTGATTTAGGGACTCAATGTGGCCACTGATGACCATTAGGATGATCGATAGTGGATGTTAAAATTTCTTCTTCTTGTTATGCTTCTAATGTCTATGAACTGAGATTGAATGGCTTCATCTCTAAAAGCCTGAACTGTAGAGGTTAGTTATATTGCTGCTGACTTTAATCTGATTTCGTCCAGTATCTCATGTTAGACACACTGCTGCTATTACACAATAATGTAAATAGGAGCAAATATTCAATTCTGTAGGTGAAGAATTCATACTGCACATGCATTCTTGTGGTGTACTACATGAACTAAATAGCATCTCTAAGTTACATGGGTCTTGGTGTGGAAAGTGAGAATGTTTAAATCCATATATGTCATTGAATTTTAGTTGGTCTTTTTAAAAATGACGAGGACATGCTGCTTCCCAAGAAATACATTATTTGAAAGTGTGGATTTTGTCTATTACTGATTATATAGCTTATATTCTGAACTGTTTTTAATATTTATGTCTTCCTTTTATAGAAAGGACATTTATGATATTTGCCTTTGTTGAGGCCTTTCCAATTGCATATTTTTGTTTGTAAGAAGATTATTTAGTTATCCTGCCATGCCCATAAAGTTCTGTAAACTTGGTGGTAGTTATTGATGTGCAAGCTGTTTGGACTCTGGAGGTAGGGATCTTGTAGATTTATGGATTTACTTTGTATTTTCTTCATTTAATCCTTGGAAGAATAGTCTTGTTCCCATTCAGAGATGAGTGATGGAAAGGTTTTATCAATTTAGTAAATTTTCTCATGAGAATTTATTTCTCTGACCTAGGCTTTCTCCTGAATGTTTATGCAGTGCCCAAATACTCAGACACTATGTTCTGGATGTAAATCCAGGGTAAGCAACTGGTGTCCAACCTGCAGATGCAACCTTGGAAATATTAGGTGCTTAGCTCTTGAAACAGAGACAGCATCTCAAGATCTTGCTTGCAAGTATCAAAGTTATGGTTGTCAGGATATATTTCCTTACTACAGTGAATTAAGGCATGAAGCTCAGTGCACTTTTAGGCCATACAACTGCCCCTATGCTGGCTCTGAATGCAAGCTAGTTGGAGATATTCCCTTTTTGGTGGCTCATTTAAGAGATGATCACAAAGTTTATATGCATGATAGTTTCACCTTTGACCATCGATATGTAAAGTCAAATCCACTTGAGGTTGAGAATGCTACTTGGATGCCAACTGTGAGTCCTTTCATATAGTTTGAGCACAATCTCCTCTTCTTCTTGTTGGTTTATTCTTTGCTTTATATGTTCAGAATTGTATTCATTGTTCATCATACTGTTTGATTTGCAGGTAATCAATTGTTTTGGGCAATTCTTTTGTCTACATTTTGAAGCATTTCAATTGGACATGGCCCCTGTATATATAGCTTTTCTGATTTTCATGGGAGATGATAATGAAGCTAAAAACTTTAGCTATTGCCTCGAGATTGGAGGCAATGGTCGGAAACTTATTTGGCATGGGGTTCCTCGAAGCATCAGAGATTGTCACAGGAAAGTTCATGACAGTAGTGATGGACTAATTATACAAAGAGATATGGCACTCTTTTTCTCAGGTGGCGACGGAAAAGAATTGAACCTTAGACTGACGGGACACATATTGAAGGAACAATAATATATGGACTTTTTGAAGATCTCTGGACGAGGAAAAGCAAGTCATATCTCCCGTTTGATTTATCTTTGCCTTTGGTGCTGAATAATAATGTAAAGGTTCAGATCCTTTCGGTAGCAAGCTGTCATTGCCAGAACATCGAGAGAAAGAAAAATCATATCTAGAAAGTGTATAGGTTGACCACAGTGCAGGTCTATGCCATTTTCTCATGTAAAGACATTCTCATAATGGCCAAACAATGGTACTTGAATTGAATTGAATGCCCATTATTTATGGATTGTCTCATGGAAAGAATATAAGTTGTTTACCACTACCAACAATACTACGAGGGGGAGAGGATTTGGGTGTTAGTGGTTGGGTAGGAATTAAGAATCCAGACTCAAAGGTTTTGATAATAAGGTTTGAAGCAAGTTCGTTGTAGTGGAAGGAAATTAATGCAGGGTATTTTCCATTTGGTAACAAACCCTCTCAGTCATGATGTTTTACTCAATGCCCCTATCTGCATTTTCTTGAAGTCAAATCATTGAAACTTTTATGTGATGGTAACAGGCTTCGCATTACACTTTCTGGTTAAAATCAGAGTAGGTTGTCGTCATTGATACTAAATCTTCATAACAGGCTTGTTGCATGTCTGCAAGGGAGTGAAATTAATATTGACAAAATGTATGTGCAAAATGAAATCAGTCAAGTTCATTATTTGAAATTGAGTTCCTTTCCTCAGGTTGTAGTCGGGAGTGTGACTAGTATAAGGAAATCATAAAATGCTAGGTTTCCGAGGTAATAGTTTGATAGCCAGGAAAGGTGCATTTGCTTATTGTATCAAGTGTGAGTCTGTAAAAGCAGCTGATCAAAGACCAAATCCAGCAAGGTCAAGGCACTAATGGCCCAAAAATGCATGCATTGAAACATTAATGTGTGAATTTTTTTTATTCCAGAGCCGAAAAGCTTTGCAATGTTCAAGTTTTGTTTCCCAATCCATATGTTAAGTAACAAAAATGAAAAACTCGGGATGTTCAAAAGAGTATATATGATAAGTCAAATTTATTTTAACTCTTTAACTGATGGAACAGAAAAACTACTCGCATCCCTGGGAAGGAATTAAACTTGGCCTGCAAGGCTTTCCTTCAACATGCATGGTTCCTTAGAATGTAATTCGTCACTTGAAAGAATGCCTCCCTTAGAAATATGCTGGAACTTTATAAAATCAAAGAAGTCTTGCATTTAATCCTTATGGAAAAAAAAAATCAAATTTGATCCTTGATGTTAGTAATTTTATGGGCGTATATTCAAAATAGCATAGACACAAGAATACGGAGACAGTAATACATGTTACAAACTTACAACATATTAATATTGGAGGTAGGCTACCGACATACAGATACCATTTTCTTAAGTTGCATCATGTTCATAAGATCACATTATTATAGCACTCTTATATAGTTATGATGGTTTAACGACTTAACTCTTATATTATTTATTATTTTATTTGGTCCTATGTTATATTAAGTTAAGTTACATGATATTAATTTATCTCAAATATCAAGTTAAAATTTATTGTTTGTTCTTTCGAGAGTCTCTCTTTCAAATAGAAGGATTTCAAGATCTATCATGATCATTATTGTTAAAAATAATATAATTTTCTTTTACAAAAGTTCAAGCTCTTGATGTCTATCATCTTCATACCCCCTTAAACAAATTATACTTTGCTATCAAAACTCGACACTTAAATCAAGATTGAGTGTGTCCTCTTACTTTTGGCACTCCTTAAATTAGGAGTTGTGTGGTGTGATTCTTATTACAGGTTTTGGTTTACCTCAAACCACAAAGCATCTTGAAGACCTCTTATTGGTTAACTTCCATCGATTGAGACATCTAAATAACTAATCACAATGCTTGCTAGTTTTCTAGGAGAGCTACCTAGTTACATGGTGTATCTTTCGTTTTATTAGTAGTCCCACTATAACACAACGTTTGGCTTGGTATTATGGGTCTTGTGCTCATAACATGATCAGATTTTTATGGTTCAATTGAGTCATCAAAAGACTCTAACAAACAATTCTCCCCATTACAAGTTATAATTATAGCATGATAGTTAGGTGAAGTACCACACTACCGCAAGGAGGGGAATCCAAGCTTGAGCGCTTGGAAGGAAACTGTTGTCATCGCCCACTTTTTTGGGAGAACTAAAGAAAACTAGGATGGGAGAAGAGGTAGGTTACTCAATTAAGTAGGGGATTTCTATTGTCCTTAATGACATATAGTTGTTTTAAGGTTTGTTATCCCCTAGCCTAGGGGATGTGTCGAGGCCCATAGGTCTTAGACATGGAGTACCGAGAGCCATATTGACTTGAGTCTGGCCCTGGAGGGCCCATCTTTCTTCTTTAGCGCCTCCATCNGAGCATTTGTTGCAGAGGACTAGATGATGATGAAGACCTGACAGAGATTGAGACAAGTTCTCGTTAAGGGGGAGTGTTGGAATGAGTAACTCTTTCTTGTCTTATGTGTGATCATATTAAAGGTTGTGTTTGTATTTGGTTTGGTCATTGTGAGGTAGAGTTTGTCTCTATGTAAGAAGTTTGTTTCTAAGTTTTAGGAGGTTGTTAGATCTAGTTGGACATGAGAGATTCTCTCCAACTAGTTGGCTCCTATTTTGGTGTGTGGTTGAGATATTCTCTCAACAGTTTGTTAGTGTGTCTATCTTGAGGCATAGCTTTATGTATTTATATTTGTACAATTATTTGTTGAATAGATCACTCAACCCAATTTTCTTTTGTGGAAACCATGTTTACTCTCCTATTTCTCTACAGTATTAGAGAACAAAATGTTAGATAAAAAACACAACTATTACTTAGCTGTATAATTGTCATAACCTATAACAACATATCTAGTAAGAGTCAAAGGCAACCAACTAGATTACATTTATAATTTATTCCTTTAAACTACTTAGATGTTTGTCGTCCTTAATTTAGGTCATTTGTAGGTCAGTGTGACATGCCTCTTGGGTGGTAATTGGTGGTTTCAGATGGTATCCAGTGGTTGTTGGTGTTGCTGGTACCTCACTCCTATGGTGCTCAGTTGTAGCTAGTGGGATTGTATGGTATCTCCCTCGTGTGGTACCCAATGGAACTTCACGCTGGTGGTACTCATTGGTGGTTGGTGGGCAATTGATTCTCTTTGTTATGCCAACATCTCCTCAGAACTTACCCAATGAGTTTCCTCACTTGGCTTATCTCAAAATTTCTGTTAAAAAATTCTAAAATTTTCTCTTTTTATTTAGTTTTTCCTGAGGAAATGTATTCGCGAAAAACCCTCCGAATACTTCCCCATCTTTCATGGATGGTAAGCGGGGTAAACTGTTGGCCCTGATTACAAGGCCTTTCCCCGGGGGAATCAAGAGAATCGAACCCCTGACCAACAACAAACATGAAAAACTCATGTCTGACTCTAGACCAATTGAGCTAACCCTCGGGCCTTCTTTTTACTTTTATATTTCCTTCAATTATTTTAATTTTAGGGGCCATTTTAAGATCTTTTGGAATTATATTTCCTTCCATTGGGGAATTTGATTTTACGCTTTAATGGAGCAAGCGCATGCACATTTCAAGGCTGTTTCATAGAATGATTAATTCTTTAGATGATTATGTACTATTTGTTCCTCAGTGTTTCCTGTCAGCCTCATGCCAGTGCTCTAATGTTGCGAGCTCTCTACAGAGACTCTGCACTGTTGCCTTGCCATCTTTGTTCTTCGTAGGTTTATAGGACTGTTGTTTGATTTGGCCCAATAGCCAGACTTCCCTATGAACTTTTACCATTTCTTTTCTAATTTCTCATAGTAATTATTTGCATGTTGCCCTGTTGATCCTAGCCTAATACTTCTTCTTAAACCTTATCTAGTATCTTATTCCAAAAGACATTTGAAGCATTTGCCAACAAATATTACTTGTCCAATAGGTCCATATCAGTGTTGGGGATCATGGTCCAGTTCAATATCTTCAAGCCATCTATGCCCTGTTAAACTTCTTTTGGTTGTGCTTGTAATTGGGTCTCTTGCTTTGCATCTCGCTCCACAGGTTGGGTTGTGTCTTGGAATGCCCCATTTGTGAATCTATGCTAGTAGTGTCTGAATGATATTATATAGGAATCTTGCATGCCAATTTATAATATTGGTCATAGTGCATTTCTCTGATTGCAAACAAACTTTAGTTTTGGTTTTCTTCAGATAACTAAACACTTTATCTTTCTTCATGGTTGTCATCTAATGTGCTATCTTTTGTTATTGCTTTAGAATTGAGGTTGTGACGTTGTGGAGCTTGATGTACAACTAATTCAATGATATCATCTCCACAACATCTCGATGTTCAACTTTTTCAATGATATAATTTCTTGCCTTTGCTTTAGTTGTCTTATATACTGGAAGGCCTCCTCTTCCAATGTTGGACCTCCTATGCTTCCATATGCAGATCAATTCTTAGGTTTGTAGCCTCTGTTCCTTTTGTAGGTCCTACAGGCTTAGTGCTCTATCTCATAGCCCTTATTCCCTACTCAGCTCTTGCCCTAGGCTTCTGCATTTTAGCTTCGTGTTTCCCAATTTTATGGATCCTCCATTGCCATTCATTTTTTTCTCCTTCTTTGCTGACCTGTTCCAATTCATACTCAAGTTACCTCGACCTAGTGGAAAACTCAAAACTTTCCTCCCGTGCCTTAGCTCCCTGTTATTTGGGTCTACCCTGTAGTAGTCTTCTTCCGGTTGTTTTTTGTTGTATTTACCCATTGTGGCTTTGGGGAAGAGACCTCTATATTTCTGCTTTTTTGATCTTGCAATGGCTGATCTGATTTTCCATGGGATGGCCCTAAGCCTTGGCCAGATCCTTGTTCCTGCTTATCCTACAAGTCATTGCATCCTGGTTGGTCCTATTGCCACACTTGGACCCCACCCCATCTGTCCACCATCCTCTCTGCTATCTCCTTTCTTGCCACCATCTCTAGTCACGACAACTTGCTTCTCAATGATTGATTTGGTTTTACTGGGCCCCAGGAATGGATCTTACAGGTTTACACAATGACATCATGTTATCTTCCTAATGGTTGTATGCCGAGTCCAAGAGGAACAAGGGCATAGAAAAGGAAACTGGTCACATTGCTCTAATTTTGTCTTTGATCATGCCTAGCATGCTACGCAGTAGGTCGTGAATTAATGATGCCCAATTATAGTTCTTTCCTTTTGCCTATTGAAGATAAACATGTAGCCAATATGCACAGAAATCACTGCCTTTGCAATGTGTATCTCCATCAACCTCTTAATTGCAATCAGAAGCATTCAGTCATGTGTACAGTTTAGGATTATCCAGTTCTACCAATCCCAAAATAGGTATGTAGGCAATTTCAAAATAAAATTCTTTGAAAGTCTTTTATACTAACTCAGGCCCGATCCTCATCCTATAACATTAACAATTGAATAAGGTCTTCCAGTGAAACAAAGGAGGTCAGGTTGTGCTGTGAACTTGCCACCTTGCCCATTATGGGCATTAGCCATTAAGCTGTAGGTTTTATAAGAGGACACACACATTGATTTAGGGACTCAATGTGGCCACTGATGACCATTAGGATGATCGATAGTGGATGTTAAAATTTCTTCTTCTTGTTATGCTTCTAATGTCTATGAACTGAGATTGAATGGCTTCATCTCTAAAAGCCTGAACTGTAGAGGTTAGTTATATTGCTGCTGACTTTAATCTGATTTCGTCCAGTATCTCATGTTAGACACACTGCTGCTATTACACAATAATGTAAATAGGAGCAAATATTCAATTCTGTAGGTGAAGAATTCATACTGCACATGCATTCTTGTGGTGTACTACATGAACTAAATAGCATCTCTAAGTTACATGGGTCTTGGTGTGGAAAGTGAGAATGTTTAAATCCATATATGTCATTGAATTTTAGTTGGTCTTTTTAAAAATGACGAGGACATGCTGCTTCCCAAGAAATACATTATTTGAAAGTGTGGATTTTGTCTATTACTGATTATATAGCTTATATTCTGAACTGTTTTTAATATTTATGTCTTCCTTTTATAGAAAGGACATTTATGATATTTGCCTTTGTTGAGGCCTTTCCAATTGCATATTTTTGTTTGTAAGAAGATTATTTAGTTATCCTGCCATGCCCATAAAGTTCTGTAAACTTGGTGGTAGTTATTGATGTGCAAGCTGTTTGGACTCTGGAGGTAGGGATCTTGTAGATTTATGGATTTACTTTGTATTTTCTTCATTTAATCCTTGGAAGAATAGTCTTGTTCCCATTCAGAGATGAGTGATGGAAAGGTTTTATCAATTTAGTAAATTTTCTCATGAGAATTTATTTCTCTGACCTAGGCTTTCTCCTGAATGTTTATGCAGTGCCCAAATACTCAGACACTATGTTCTGGATGTAAATCCAGGGTAAGCAACTGGTGTCCAACCTGCAGATGCAACCTTGGAAATATTAGGTGCTTAGCTCTTGAAACAGAGACAGCATCTCAAGATCTTGCTTGCAAGTATCAAAGTTATGGTTGTCAGGATATATTTCCTTACTACAGTGAATTAAGGCATGAAGCTCAGTGCACTTTTAGGCCATACAACTGCCCCTATGCTGGCTCTGAATGCAAGCTAGTTGGAGATATTCCCTTTTTGGTGGCTCATTTAAGAGATGATCACAAAGTTTATATGCATGATAGTTTCACCTTTGACCATCGATATGTAAAGTCAAATCCACTTGAGGTTGAGAATGCTACTTGGATGCCAACTGTGAGTCCTTTCATATAGTTTGAGCACAATCTCCTCTTCTTCTTGTTGGTTTATTCTTTGCTTTATATGTTCAGAATTGTATTCATTGTTCATCATACTGTTTGATTTGCAGGTAATCAATTGTTTTGGGCAATTCTTTTGTCTACATTTTGAAGCATTTCAATTGGACATGGCCCCTGTATATATAGCTTTTCTGATTTTCATGGGAGATGATAATGAAGCTAAAAACTTTAGCTATTGCCTCGAGATTGGAGGCAATGGTCGGAAACTTATTTGGCATGGGGTTCCTCGAAGCATCAGAGATTGTCACAGGAAAGTTCATGACAGTAGTGATGGACTAATTATACAAAGAGATATGGCACTCTTTTTCTCAGGTGGCGACGGAAAAGAATTGAACCTTAGACTGACGGGACACATATTGAAGGAACAATAATATATGGACTTTTTGAAGATCTCTGGACGAGGAAAAGCAAGTCATATCTCCCGTTTGATTTATCTTTGCCTTTGGTGCTGAATAATAATGTAAAGGTTCAGATCCTTTCGGTAGCAAGCTGTCATTGCCAGAACATCGAGAGAAAGAAAAATCATATCTAGAAAGTGTATAGGTTGACCACAGTGCAGGTCTATGCCATTTTCTCATGTAAAGACATTCTCATAATGGCCAAACAATGGTACTTGAATTGAATTGAATGCCCATTATTTATGGATTGTCTCATGGAAAGAATATAAGTTGTTTACCACTACCAACAATACTACGAGGGGGAGAGGATTTGGGTGTTAGTGGTTGGGTAGGAATTAAGAATCCAGACTCAAAGGTTTTGATAATAAGGTTTGAAGCAAGTTCGTTGTAGTGGAAGGAAATTAATGCAGGGTATTTTCCATTTGGTAACAAACCCTCTCAGTCATTATGTTTTACTCAATGCCCCTATCTGCATTTTCTTGAAGTCAAATCATTGAAACTTTTATGTGATGGTAACAGGCTTCGCATTGCACTTTCTGGTTAAAATCAGAGTAGGTTGTCGTCATTGATACTAAATCTTCATAACAGGCTTGTTGCATGTCTGCAAGGGAGTGAAATTAATATTGACAAAATATATATGCAAAATGAAATCAGTCAAGTTCATTATTTGAAATTGAGTTGCTTTCCTCAGGTTGTAGTCGGGAGTGTGACTAGTATAAGGAAATCATAAAATGCTAGGCTTCCGAGGTAATAGTTTGATAGCCAGGAAAGGTGCATTTGCTTATTGTATCAAGTGTGAGTCTGTAAAAGCAGCTGATCAAAGATCAAATCCAGCAAGGTCAAGGCACTAATGGCCCAAAAATGCATGCATTGAAACATTAATGTGTGAATTTTTTTATTCCAGAGCCGAAAAGCTTTGCAATGTTCAAGTTTTGTTTCCCAATCCACATGTTAAGTAACAAAAATGAAAAACTCGGGATGTTCAAAAGAGTATATATGATAAGTCAAGTTTATTTTAACTCTTAACTGATGAAACAGAAAAACTACTCGCATCCCTGGGAAGGAATTAAACTTGGCCTGCAAGGCTTTCCTTCAACATGCATGGCTCCTTAGAATGTAATTCGTCACTGGAAAGAATGCCTCCCTTAGAAATATGCTGGAACTTTATAAAATCAAAGAAGTCTTGCATTTAATCCTTATGGAAAAAAAAATCAAATTTGATCCTTGATGTTAGTAATTTTATGGGCGTATATTCAAAATCGCATAGACACAAGAATACGGAGACAGTAATACATGTTACAAACTTACAACATATTAATATTGGAGGTAGGCTACCGACATACAGATACCATTTTCTTAAGTTGCATCATGTTCATAAGATCACATTATTATAGCACTCTTATATAGTTATGATGGTTTAACGACTTAACTCTTATATTATTTATTATTTTATTTGGTCCTATGTTATATTAAGTTAAGTTACATGATATTAATTTATCTCAAATATCAAGTTAAAATTTATTGTTTGTTCTTTCGAGAGTCTCTCTTTCAAATAGAAGGATTTCAAGATCTATCATGATCATTATTGTTAAAAATAATATAATTTTCTTTTACAAAAGTTCAAGCTCTTGATGTCTATCATCTTCATACCCCCTTAAACAAATTATACTTTGCTATCAAAACTCGACACTTAAATCAAGATTGAGTGTGTCCTCTTACTTTTGGCACTCCTTAAATTAGGAGTTGTGTGGTGTGATTCTTATTACAGGTTTTGGTTTACCTCAAACCACAAAGCATCTTGAAGACCTCTTATTGGTTAACTTCCATCGATTGAGACATCTAAATAACTAATCACAATGCTTGCTAGTTTTCTAGGAGAGCTACCTAGTTACATGGTGTATCTTTCGTTTTATTAGTAGTCCCACTATAACACAACGTTTGGCTTGGTATTATGGGTCTTGTGCTCATAACATGATCAGATTTTTATGGTTCAATTGAGTCATCAAAAGACTCTAACAAACAATTCTCCCCATTACAAGTTATAATTATAGCATGATAGTTAGGTGAAGTACCACACTACCGCAAGGAGGGGAATCCAAGCTTGAGCGCTTGGAAGGAAACTGTTGTCATCGCCCACTTTTTTGGGAGAACTAAAGAAAACTAGGATGGGAGAAGAGGTAGGTTACTCAATTAAGTAGGGGATTTCTATTGTCCTTAATGACATATAGTTGTTTTAAGGTTTGTTATCCCCTAGCCTAGGGGATGTGTCGAGGCCCATAGGTCTTAGACATGGAGTACCGAGAGCCATATTGACTTGAGTCTGGCCCTGGAGGGCCCATCTTTC
This sequence comes from Picea glauca, assembly GCA_000966675.3. Taxonomy (NCBI): domain Eukaryota; kingdom Viridiplantae; phylum Streptophyta; class Pinopsida; order Pinales; family Pinaceae; genus Picea; species Picea glauca. The sequence goes on along the minus strand of JZKD02S0192239.1, from coordinate 18 downwards.
TTCTTTAGCGCCTCCATC
>JZKD02S0192228.1:0-11905 GCA_000966675.3 Picea glauca | reverse complement strand
AATAATTAACTATCCTAATGTGTATTAGTTAAATAATGATTATTTATTAATAATATTACTTAATTAATTATTGTTTAATATATGTTGATTAATTAATTAACACATTTTAAGTTTGCTTAACGAATTAAAGGCTTAATAAATTTTAATTTATTATTAGAAAACTTAACGTATGAAGGGATAAGACATTGAATGGAGGGATAGGGTATTGAATGGAGGGATAATGTATTAAATGGAGGGATAAGGTGGGTGGCATTGAATGAAGGGAGGAGACGGTGAATGGGAAGGAGGATATGAGGGGGCAGAGGCATTCGAGAGAAGGACTTTTGAAAATTTGGGGGAAGGAAGCATTATTGGAGATTAGGGACTGTATTTTCTGGTGGGTATTTTTTTGGTTTGGAGTTTGGGTGGATTGTTACAGGGGTGCATCGGTTGTTGGGATTTTTGGGCTCGTGGGCAAAGAATCCTCACAAAATCCTGGAGCTAGGGAGCCGGATAGGCTTTGTTCTTAGCTGGCAGGGAGGAAAGATTCGGTTTTGGGTAGAGTTTGGGCAGAGCAGCAACGATGACAGACGAAGATTGGAGAAATAACATCAGATAGAGGTATATATTTTCATGATTATGCTATGTTAGGTGGTTATCATTAAGCTGTTGAATATGTTGTGTTATGTGGTTGTTATGTAATTTATTTTCATGTTGTTAATAAATTTAATTTCTACTGAATATTAAATGGCTTTATGTTGATGATTAAATTGTAAAGGATAGCATTTATCTATCCTCTATTTTAATTTGTGCTTTATAAGGCTCTGGGGTAGAGACCCTACACATGGTATGAGAGCCCGATTTTAGAACTGAAACTTGAGATTGACCACCCACTTAACTGTGCAATCTGCTCCCAAATCCCCAACCTACAACCTAGAAACCCTTTATTGTAAAGACCTTAAAACCTATGAAGAACTACCCATAGGAACCCAGGAATAGGGAGAGTCTATAAATATTTAAAAAAAGAAAAAAGAATGGGTGGGGGGGGATTCCTACAAATCGTCTCACCCTCTGTTCAGGCTACCTATAAACTATATGCTCACCTGCACGAGTCATAGAGAATCAAACAAGTGAATGTTAGTCTTAGAAAATAAAAGTATACAATGTAAAAGTAAAAGTAGTGATTTGAATAATGTTTATAATATAAAAAAAAGAAGTTATATAGAATAATAAGTAAACAAAATAGAAAAAAACATATATAGTGTTTAAAATAGCAATAGAAAAAATAAAAAAAAATAAAGTATGATGATAGTAAAGAAAAGAATAAAGAAAGGAGGGGTAGGCCATTGCTCAACTTTCCCAAAGGTCCATCTCACATCAATATGGCATGCCAATTGTCCCAATTCTAGCACATGTCACCCTTTAATCAAACCACCTTCAACACATTCCCGATATGCAATGCCACAACTCCACTACGCATAAGGCACCAAGCACGAATGGATAGCCCAACTACCAAAGAAGGGCTGTTACACATAAGAAAATGCCAACTGATCCTGAGGATTGAAGACCTGTAATTCATTGAACAAAAGGCAGGAAAATAGATTCGTTGGAAGGTTGTGCTTTGTCAGTATTAGTGTGGTATCTAGCACAATCTGTCATGTCAACAATAACATGTGAAAAACTAGTTACAGTCATCAAACATCAAGATCAAACATCAAATCTCATGTAAAATTTCTGAAATCAAGGCAAAAGAAAAAAAACTATTTAACTCCTACCAAACTTTTACGCATGAGCATCACTCTTCCCTGTTAAATTCTCCGTCCCACTCTGGTCGCTGCTCCATTGACAAACTAGCCTATTCATCTGTTGAGGCTCTCTTCTTTTGAGCCTCCTTCAATTTCAAAGCCTGTACAAACAATAACCAGGCTCCGCATACATTCACCAGCTAAACTTTCTATTTGGAACCTTGTAATGATAGGTATATGCCTGGAACCTTGTAATGATAGGTATATGCCTGGAACCTTGTAATGATAGGTAAAGCAGGTGGGAGCCACAACGTCAGTAAGGAAGTTTCCATTTTGTGAGAAAAAGATGTGTGGGACGTGGATTATAAAGACTCAACCATTCATTCAAATAATTTATTGTGTGAGACTCAGATTAAAGACTTAACCACTCAAACAATTTTCCAAACTGATGATTATATAGAGTTACAATTTCTCAAACTAACGATTATATAGAGTTAACTACTTAGGTCTACAGTTGATGATTTTGCTGATTTCTGGCTAGGTTTCAAGTAAATAAAATARATAATATCATCTTAAAATAGATAATATCCTGAAAGAGAACCAAAACACCGGATTTCRAACCAACCAGAAAACAACAAAAAAAAACCCCAAAGGTAGAGCGTTTAGACTAAGGCTTACGGCTTAGTCACCAAAAATCCATATGGAAAATGGAAAATTTAGAGTCAATAGTTYCGCYTGACTCAGGGAATGTAAAACATMTTTACCAGCTCTCTTCGCTAGAGTGGAATCTTACTTCTCCTGAAGGAAATAAACTCGTCGAAAACGTTAGGTGCGTCATATTGAAACATTTTCTGGAAAAACTGCCAAACTGGTGTCGCTCACATTGACACAGACGGTATAAAAGAAAATTGTGACCTCAAAGGCAAATCTTCAGTTTTCCACATGTTCAAGCACCCACGACTAAGGGATGAGTTCGACTATACACCAAACACCACGTTGTGCACCCATATGGAGGGAAAATCAAGAGAGAAGGTGTAGTTTGCTAAACGCATCAAACAAGTCGCAGGAAGGGCACAGAGAAAGAATGCCAGGCGTCGAGGCAGAGTCATTGGGGTTTTGAGTGCATTTCTCACCTCAGCGAGTTGAACAAGCCATGCAAAAACATACAAATCCAAGCACCTACTATTACACGTCAAAATTACTCAACTAGATAAGTGTTGCATGTTCCTCTCAAGTGTCACACCTTCCTTACAACTTTTGCAAGTGTCGCAAGTTGGTCACAAGTGTCGCAAATGATGTTCAGACATGCTGCCATGTCAATGACACTAAGGAGACACTTATAACATCCCATATGCTTGATATGAAAGAGGAGAAATGGTTTGGTGAAGTCAAATAACTCTTGACACCTGAAGAGAGCCCTGAAACAAAGGTTTTGAGGAGGAGCGCTCCCCTATTTCAGCCCTATAAGTGCTGGCGCTCCCCTATAAGGCTTCAGAGAGCATTATAACGCTCCCCAGCACCCTATGAAGGAGCGCTGCTCATCTTGAAAGCGATGGCACTCCCCTAAAGCTTACCAGGGAGCGCTACAGTGCTCTGATGCCCCTTCTAAGGGAGTGCTGCCTAATCTGAGGCAGTAGTTGGCCCGTTGAGGAGAATAAGGGGAGGATATTTTGAGATTAGGAGGCAGTTGTGTTTGAATTCTTGGTTTCATCAAGAGATCCCTGATCTAAGGAGAAGGTTCCCAACTTATTCTAAAGATAACTCAAGAGGTTAAGCTCTTCTTAGCCTATATAAACAGGCTCTATGATGGTGGAAAAGGGGGGGAAGAACTGAAGACATGAAACTTATGATCTTGGAGAAAACTCACAGTCAACCAAAGGAGAGTGATCAGTGAAGTTGTTGTTATCCAGGTTGTGGATCTTTTAGGCAAGGGTTAGACGAAGAGGACTTGACGAAGCTGTCGCATTCGCATCTACGATTGTAAGTACNTTTACCAGCTCTCTTCGCTAGAGTGGAATCTTACTTCTCCTGAAGGAAATAAACTCGTCGAAAACGTTAGGTGCGTCATATTGAAACATTTTCTGGAAAAACTGCCAAACTGGTGTCGCTCACATTGACACAGACGGTATAAAAGAAAATTGTGACCTCAAAGGCAAATCTTCAGTTTTCCACATGTTCAAGCACCCACGACTAAGGGATGAGTTCGACTATACACCAAACACCACGTTGTGCACCCATATGGAGGGAAAATCAAGAGAGAAGGTGTAGTTTGCTAAACGCATCAAACAAGTCGCAGGAAGGGCACAGAGAAAGAATGCCAGGCGTCGAGGCAGAGTCATTGGGGTTTTGAGTGCATTTCTCACCTCAGCGAGTTGAACAAGCCATGCAAAAACATACAAATCCAAGCACCTACTATTACACGTCAAAATTACTCAACTAGATAAGTGTTGCATGTTCCTCTCAAGTGTCGCACCTTCCTTACAACTTTTGCAAGTGTCGCAAGTTGGTCACAAGTGTCGCAAATGATGTTCATACATGCTGCCATGTCAATGACACTAAGGACACACTTATAACATCTCATATGCTTGATCTGAAAGAGGAGAACTGGTTTGGTGAAGTCAAATAACTCTTGACACCTGAAGAGAGCCCTGAAACAAAGGTTTTGAGGAGGAGCGCTCCCCTATTTCAGCCCTATAAGCGCTGGCGCTCCCCTATAAGGCTTCAGAGAGCATTATAACGCTCCCCAGCACCCTATGAAGGAGCGTTGCTCATCTTGAAAGCGATGGCACTCCCCTAAAGCTTACCAGGGAGCGCTACAGTGCTCTGATGCCCCTTCTAAGGGAGTGCTGCCTAATCTGAGGCAGTAGTTGGTCCGTTGAGGACAATAAGGGGAGGATATTTCGAGATTAGGAGGCAGTTGTGTTTGAATTCTTGGTTTCATCAAGAGATCCCTGATCTAAGGAGAAGGTTCCCAACTTATTCTAAAGATAACTCAAGAGGTTAAGCTCTTCTTAGCCTATATAAACAGGCTCTATGATGGTGGAAAAGGGGGGGAAGAACTGAAGACATGAAACTTATGATCTTGGAGAAAACTCACAGTCAACCAAAGAAGAGTGATCAGTGAAGTTGTTGTTATCCAGGTTGTGGATCTTTTAGGCAAGGGTTAGACGAAGAGGACTTGACGAAGCTGTCACATTCGCATCTATGATTGTAAGTACTGCTATCATTATTCTCATCAATATGACACACTTGGCCTGTTTCTTTCTAGTTTGTGTCTAATGTCACATGAACTTATCATTTATTGATAGATATGTTTTCAAGCTAATATCAGTAGAGTAGGAAGTGGTCGTATCTTGTTTTGTCCATAGAGCTCAGCGAGGACCAAAAGGATTGGAGCACAACTCGTAGCGTGCAGGGACAAATGTCGATAAAAGGTACCTCTGTCATCCTTCCTTCTCATGTATTAGTTTATATGGATTTGAAAGGAAGTCAGTGTGCATGTTAAGAATTTTCTGTCTAGAGTTAGGGTCAAGCTCTTAGAGGCAATCTACCTGTCCGCAGGGAGATTTTCCTACAACATAATCTAGCGACTCCACTGGGGAGATAGCCTCAAATCAAAACCTCTCATTTTGATTTTCTCCTCATTGACCTTGTTCTATCCCTTGATTGTTTCAGACTTGGTTCACTCCTCTTTTGATTGGTTTCATGAGCTGATTGTCTCCTTACCCCATCAAACTCAGCATAATTATCGAAATTGAATTGCAATTTTTTGATTTTTTGACATTTCTGGGACTTTCAGACCCTGGCGCCCCTATCCTAGTGTTAACAGAGTGCCAGTGCTCCCCCATAGCCTTACACAGAGCGCTATAATGCTCCTTGCCTTTGGAAACAAAGTGCCAGCCTCTTTTTGGCCACAAAACCTTCCAGAATTGCTTTGTTAAGGTTTTGCCTCTGTGTCTCCTCTGTTGAGTGACCTTGTGAGTCAATTTTTCTTCCCTTTCAGTCTTGACATCTGTCTTTTTGAAGAATAAACACCTTGTTAATCGGATCTTGTAGCCTTCTTCACTATTTTCATTGAGTTTTTCCTGTTGAGTGAAGTTTGAAACCCATGCATTGTTCTTCTCTCCTCATCACCTGAGTAAAAACCCTGGTGAAGGTCATCAAAGGCCTACAGACCTCTTCATCTCAATTTCAAGTCAAGGTCCTTGTTCTTCAACTTTTGCTATTGGGTGTGAAGTATGTTTTTGGGTGTGAAGTTTGTTTTTTCTCTTTGATTATTTCTTTTCTTTCGCTTTTCGTTTTGATTGCAACGAAAGGGTGTGTTGTTTGTGTGACTTTTGCTTGTGCTAGTTTGGTTTTCATTCATACAAGAAAGATAATTAGCAAAATGAGCATTGTGTTGTATTGGTCATCACTCATACACAAACAATAAAAGACATCTTTATGATTGATTGTGTGTATTAGAAGGCATTTAAATTTTTTTGCATTACATCAGGATTTGATTGAGAAAAGAATCGTTTGAGGGCATTCCTTATTTGTGCTTGATTAGTGAAAATAACTCTATCTCTCCCTTAGATAGATATTCATCGAAAGGAAATGATTGCTTATCATATTTGATGCATTCTTTGGGTCTGAGTCATAATCCCATTCATTTCACTTCCATGAACCCCTTTGCATAAAGAACAACCATAAAATAAACGCTAATGAAAAGTTATCTAGAACTTTTTCTTTTCTAGGATCCTCCACCAACAATAGACTAGGATTAGTACTTTGGATTAGGGTTGTGAGCATAACTCTCCAAAGTTTCCAAAACAAACAGTAGCATCCTGAGTTAGGGANACGCTTGGCCTGTTTCTTTCTAGTTTGTGTCTAATGTCACATGAACTTATCATTTATTGATAGATCTGTTTTCAAGCTAATATCAGTAGAGTAGGAAGTGGTCATATCTTGTTTTGTCCACAGAACTCAGCGAGGAGCAAAAGGATTGGAGCGCAACTCGGAGCGTGTAGGGACAAGCGTCGATAAAAGGTACCTATGTCATCCTTCCTTCTCATGTATTAGTTTAGAAGGATTTGAAAGTAAGTCAGTGTCCATGTTAAGCATTTTCTGTCTAGAGTTAGGGTCAATCTCTTAGAGGCGATCTACCTATCTGCACGGAGATTTTCCTACAACAGAAACTGGCGACTCCGCCAGGGAGATAGCCTCAAATCGAAACCTCTCGTTTTGATTTTCTCTTCATTGACCTTATTCTATCCCTTGATTGTTTCAGAATTGGTTCACTCCTCTTTTGATTGGTTTCATGGCTGATTGGCTCCTTACCCCATCACACTCAGCATAATTGTCGAAATTGAATTGCAATTTTTTTATTTTTTGACATTTATGGGACTTTCAGACACTGGCGCCCCTGTCCTAGTGTTAACAGAGCGCCAACGCTCCCCCATAGCCTTACATAGAGCACTATAATGCTCCTTTCCTTTGGCAACAGAGCGCCATCCTCTTTTTGGCCAGAAAACCTTCCAGAATTGCTTTGTTAAGGTTTTGCCTCTGTGTCTCCTCTGCTGAGTGACCTTGTTAGTTAATTTTTCTTCCCTTTCAGTCTTGACATCTGTCTTTTTGAAGAATAAACACCTTGTTAATCGGATCTTGTGGCCTTCTTCACTATTTTTCATTGATTTTTTCCTGTTGAGTGAAGTTTGAAACCCATGCATTGTTCTTCTCTCCTCATCAGCTGAGTAAAAACCCTGGTGAAGGTCATCAAAGGCCTATAGACCTCTTCATCTCAATTTCAAGTCAAGGTCCTTGTTCTTCAACTTTTTCTTTTGGGTGTGAAGTTTGTTTTTTATCTTTGATTGTTTCTTTTCTTTCACTTTTCGTTTTGATTGCAATGAAATGGTGTATTGTTTGTGTGACTTTTACTTGTTCTAGTTTGGTTTTCATTCATACAAGAAAGATAATTAGCAAAATGAGCATTGTGTTGTATTGGCCATCACTCATACGCAAACAATAAAAGACATCTTTATGATTGATTGTGCGTATTAGAAGGCATTTAAAAGTTTTTGCATTACATCAGGATTTGATTGAGAAAAGAATCGTTTGAGGGCATTCCTTATTTGTGCTTGATTAGTGAGAAGAACTCTCTTTCTCCCTTAGATAGATATTCATTGAAAGGAAATGAATGCTTATCATATTTGATGCATTCTTTGGGTCTAAGTCATAATCCCATTCGTTTCACTTCCATGCACCCCTTTGCGTAAAGAACAGCGATAAAATAAATGCTAATGAAAAGTTATCTAGAACTTTTTCTTTTCTAGGATCCTCCACCAACAGTAGACTAGGCTTAGTACTTTGGATTAGGGATGTTAGCATAACTCTCCAAAGTTTCCAAAACAAACAGTAGCATCCTGAGTTAGGGAGAGTCAAATCCAGTTATCGTATAAGTATGCCTGGGATCCCCCTCTCACACAGGGGTTACGCACGAGGTCGCATTCAGGTAAGCTATGGGGACTAACCCTCTGTGGTTTAACTGATTGCGGTGGTCAGATTGTATTAAGGGGATCACTTTAAGGTAAATCCACAATTACTGCGTGGAAGCCTTTTACTTGATTTCGGGCTTGATACCCTGCCCGTACGTTCGGATCGGACTGTAGAATGTTCCTGCCCAGGGGCTGACTGCGAATTGGTAACCTTAGTGGCCATAATATTTAGGGTCTTACACAAGGTGACGGTGATGGGAAGTCTCACTGTACCTGGAGCAGACATTGGTCNGATTGTAAGTACTGCTATCATTATTCTCATCAATATGACACACTTGGCCTGTTTCTTTCTAGTTTGTGTCTAATGTCACATGAACTTATCATTTATTGATAGATATGTTTTCAAGCTAATATCAGTAGAGTAGGAAGTGGTCGTATCTTGTTTTGTCCATAGAGCTCAGCGAGGACCAAAAGGATTGGAGCACAACTCGTAGCGTGCAGGGACAAATGTCGATAAAAGGTACCTCTGTCATCCTTCCTTCTCATGTATTAGTTTATATGGATTTGAAAGGAAGTCAGTGTGCATGTTAAGAATTTTCTGTCTAGAGTTAGGGTCAAGCTCTTAGAGGCAATCTACCTGTCCGCAGGGAGATTTTCCTACAACATAATCTAGCGACTCCACTGGGGAGATAGCCTCAAATCAAAACCTCTCATTTTGATTTTCTCCTCATTGACCTTGTTCTATCCCTTGATTGTTTCAGACTTGGTTCACTCCTCTTTTGATTGGTTTCATGAGCTGATTGTCTCCTTACCCCATCAAACTCAGCATAATTATCGAAATTGAATTGCAATTTTTTGATTTTTTGACATTTCTGGGACTTTCAGACCCTGGCGCCCCTATCCTAGTGTTAACAGAGTGCCAGTGCTCCCCCATAGCCTTACACAGAGCGCTATAATGCTCCTTGCCTTTGGAAACAAAGTGCCAGCCTCTTTTTGGCCACAAAACCTTCCAGAATTGCTTTGTTAAGGTTTTGCCTCTGTGTCTCCTCTGTTGAGTGACCTTGTGAGTCAATTTTTCTTCCCTTTCAGTCTTGACATCTGTCTTTTTGAAGAATAAACACCTTGTTAATCGGATCTTGTAGCCTTCTTCACTATTTTCATTGAGTTTTTCCTGTTGAGTGAAGTTTGAAACCCATGCATTGTTCTTCTCTCCTCATCACCTGAGTAAAAACCCTGGTGAAGGTCATCAAAGGCCTACAGACCTCTTCATCTCAATTTCAAGTCAAGGTCCTTGTTCTTCAACTTTTGCTATTGGGTGTGAAGTATGTTTTTGGGTGTGAAGTTTGTTTTTTCTCTTTGATTATTTCTTTTCTTTCGCTTTTCGTTTTGATTGCAACGAAAGGGTGTGTTGTTTGTGTGACTTTTGCTTGTGCTAGTTTGGTTTTCATTCATACAAGAAAGATAATTAGCAAAATGAGCATTGTGTTGTATTGGTCATCACTCATACACAAACAATAAAAGACATCTTTATTAATGAATTCTGTGTATTAGAAGGCATTTAAAAGTTTTTGCATTACATCAGGATTTGATTGAGAAAAGAATCGTTTGAGGGCATTCCTTATTTGTGCTTGATTAGTGAAAATAACTCTCTCTCTCCCTTAGATAGATATTCATCGAAAGGAAATGATTGCTTATCATATTTGATGCATTCTTTGGGTCTGAGTCATAATCCCATTCATTTCACTTCCATGAACTCCTTTGCATAAAGAACAACCATAAAATAAACGCTAATGAAAAGTTATCTAGAACTTTTTCTTTTCTAGGATCCTCCACCAACAATAGACTAGGCTTAGTACTTTGGATTAGGGTTGTGAGCATAACTCTCCAAAGTTTCCAAAACAAACAGTAGCATCCTGAGTTAGGGAGAGTCAAATCCAGTTATCGTATAAGTCTGCCTGGGATCCCCCTCTCACACAGGGGTTACGCACGAGGTCACATTCGAGTAAGCTACGGGGACTAACCCTCCGTGGTTTAACTGACTGTGGTGGTCAAATCGTATTATGGGGATCACTTTAAGGTAAATCCACAATTACTGCGTGGAAGCCTTTTAGTTGATTTCGGGCTTGATACCCTGCCCCTACGTTTGGATCGGATTGTCGACTGTTCCCACCCAGGGGATGACTGCGAATTGGTAACCTTAGTGGCCATAATATTTAGGGTCTTACATAAGGTGACGGTGACGGGAAGTCTCACTGTACCTGGAGCAAACATTGGTCAAACTCACTCGGGCTCCTTGGAGGGTAAATCCACAATTACTGCATGGAATCTTGCACCAAGGTGTAAGTCTGTTAAGCAGGTCGCCATTGTAATTGGTCCACCCTATCCCCACCCCTTCTGGACTTGATCACGCGACGTTGGATTTCATCACCAACTAGTACGGTCATCAAAAGAAGGTCCGGTTTGCTTGGTTGTGATTCTTAGATTTTTTGTAGCATGTGTTGTTTCATTTCATTAGTTGGCCATATATTTCTTTCGCCGACTCTTTTCCACCAACATCGACCCTCCACGCCGCTCGTGGAGGCTACAGGGACTTCCTCCAAAAAATATGGAAGAAAACACCCCTTTACCCCCTCATTCTATGGAGGAATCTCCTCAACAGAGCGAGGTTCATAGTACTACAACTTCCAAGGAAGATGTTCCCATCCCTTTGGAAAATTTTCGAATTGTCTCAGAATCTTCGGAAGCTTATCACATTCCAGAGGGGTACGAACGATAGATCCTCCACTTAAATTCCGCTGGAGAATTTGTTGTCATCAATCCCTCTGAAATTTTGGCTGGGTCTTCTCAAAACCCTTTAGCCAGCAACCCTTTTTGGACTGCGGATGTCGTTCGAAGTCCACCACACTTGGTGCGAGATCTTTATGGGACGGGAGAAGGTGTCGATGCACCTTTCTCGTATACTGTACCCCCAAATCACTTCATCAGTACTACCACTTTTACAGCCACACCAACCGTTGGTCTGAACATACCATCCATTGGCCCAAGGTCTACTATTCCCCTCCAGATAGCCCATTCGACAATGGCCCCGCACATTCCGACCATCCCTGCCATCAATGTGGTAGTTAATCAAGCCCCGATTGGAACACCTATAACACCAAGACCTACACTCCCTTTTGGATTTAGGGCATTGAACGCTTCCACTACCACCACTTCCCAAACCACTACTCGAATTGTATAGGGAAGTTCCATACCTATCCAACAACCTGGAGGGAATGGCCCTAGTGGTCCTAACCCAATCGGAAACATCGGTCAGTCATTGGCATCTATCTTTCAGATCCCGAGAACTCTACCTCAAACTGGGGGGCATCCTCCCTCCGGAGGAAAAATTCCATTCGGAGGGAACCCTAATCCTGGGGGGCATCCTCCTACTGGAGGACAAATTCCATTCAGGGGGCACCCTCATGCCGAGGGCAGCCTCAATCCGAAGTACACCGTCAACCACAAGGACAAAATGTGTCTGCCGCACCCAATCCGTGGAGCGTCCCTTTTCAAGAAAACCCACATGCCTCCACGGGACAAAATGTTCAGACCCTGCAACAACCCCCTTATGGACAAATGCCAAACCCACCCTATAATCCACAAAACCCATCCGGTTATCCTCTGCTCACAAACACTTCTCAAAACATCTCAAATCCTATGTACCTTGGT
>JZKD02S0192206.1:0-16813 GCA_000966675.3 Picea glauca | reverse complement strand
CACTTCACTTTATTATTTAAATAATCCTCTTTGATTTTGTCACTTCACTTTATTATTTAAATAATATTTTTTGACTTTGTCACTTCACTTTATTATTTAAATAATCCTCCTTGACTTTATCACTTCACTTTAAATAATCCTCTTTGACTTTGTCACTTCACTTTAGTATTTAAATAATCCTCTTTGATTTTGTCACTTCAATTTATTATTAAATAAAAAAAAATTATTTTGTCACTTCAATTTATTATTTAAATAATCCTCCTTGACTTTGTCACTTCACTTTAAATAATCATCTTTGACTTTGTCACTTCACTTTAGTATTTAAATAATCCTCTTTGATTGTGTCATTTCACTTGATTATTTAAATAAAAAAAAATTACTTTGTCACTTCAATTTATTATTTAAATAATCCTCCTTGACTTTGTCACTTCACTTTAAATAATCATTTTTTACTTTGTCACTTCACTTTATTATTTAAATAATTTCTTCTTTGCAAGCACTTTGACTTATTTGACCTTTCGGGGCTTCAAGCCAACATATGAGGGTCCTTCAACTTCGTAAGGCCATAACTCTTAAATCGTCAGGAGTTATGTGATGTTCCACATACCACCGAAAATGGCTTTACAAACACTATCCATCTAGGATAGTTTCACTGACAATTTCATTGATCTTTATCTCATTATTCCATAATTAAGCATGACTTCTCTAACCATACTTCCAGGATAACTCAACCGCAAAGCATCTTCCCATGAGGGATTTCACCATAAGGGGACCACTTTGGAGTTCATCCATTTGTACAACCATGGCAAGACAATAACCACTTTGGAGTTCACCGCAAAGTGTCTTCCCGTGAGGTATTTCACCATAAGGGTACCACTTCGGAGTTCATCCATTTGTACAACCATGACAAGACAATAACAAGTCATATTTACATCAATCCAACTATGCATCATATATCAATGAAAACTCATTCATCAATCTTCATCTATGCATACGACTATGACTCCTCTTGGAATCAATCCATTGACATCAAGGTTAATACATGATCCATCAATCACTACATCAATATCCTATGACAAGACAGTGTTCCTTTGACATCAATCCTTTGGCATCAATGACAACATGATCCAACATATTGTGCATGCCTCTCACAAGTTTACGAGCCTCGAGTTGACATTGGTAACTTGAATAATGTGAAAATATGTAAATGAAAAGTAAATAACATGAAAATATTGGCAAAAGGTGAAATATTAAAGTTTATAAGAGTTTTCTTGTTAAAGAAAATGAAGGATGAAAATATTTATTTTCTAAGATATATTCTTAAGACAAACAAATATTATTATCAAAAATATATTCCAAGTTTCAATTAAAGGATTATAAAATTAATCATTTATTTCAATCAAAAGAAACGAGAAAAGTCCAATTCAAGAAAGAACCCTAGTGTGGAGGCTAAAAGATAAGGTCCATCATTATTTTAAATCCAAGTCAATTTTGGTGAAAAGTAATATATAAAGAATTATAAAGTGTGCCAAGTTAAATTTATATTTCAAAATTGAAGGTGTTATTTAAGACCCATAGGGAGGTATCAATTTGAAGTTGTGCAGAATATTTTTTTAAACAAATTTGATAAAGAGAAGGAAGGTATGTTTTCTAACATAAGAAGTTCAATCGTGGCCCTTGGATTATTAAAACTCAAACGAACTATTTGAAGAAAGGATATTATCATTGTTATTTTTCCATACAAAGAAGAAAAATACATTGATGTCAACTTGGTGAATCAATTCTTAATTCCAGATTCAAGTATATTCCTAAAGGAAGACTTTTTGGCAATGATAAATTTGAAATTCGGGACTTACAACTATTGATTGATGATTATAAAGTCGTATACTATTTCAATGTTCCAAATTTGATCGGTTTTGATATTTTTGATATAATTTTAGGTTCTAACTGGATGGAATCATTAGGGACGTTCATTTTAAATATAAAAAAAGAAATTATTGGCATTCTCTTAGGAGAAAAAGAAGATAGTGTTACAATATTTCACAGTGGAGTCATCCGCAGAAGTTTCATCACTAGAATATATATACCATATACAAAATGCTACAATTCAATGTGACAAAGGATCACTGCAACAAAGTTATGAAGAATTAGAAGAACTTCTAAAGGAACAAGATTCCCTAGTAAATAACTTATGTGAACAAAATCAATCTCTCGTAAATGAAGTGCATATCCTAGATCTAAATTAGAAGGGAAGTTTAAAATGACAAAATACCTCAAAAAAAATTATAGGAATTAGAGAAAGAAAATTATGACTTACGAGCAAAGAATCAAGTATCAATTCAACAAGATGTTGCAATTTAGTGAGACGAATAATCTCAGGAGAAGGAAGATACAAAAATTCACAAATTTCAACAACAAAATAACAATATTAAAAGCACTCACAAAATAGATACTGAAAATTTCAATAAAAAATTATCAACCAAAGATGATGAAATTTATTGTTTTAGAGATCCTAATAAAACTCTACTTTTAGAAATGAAGAAGTTGAAGAATGAGAAGAAGGCATAACAAAAATCCCAAACCATGGATAAGGGTACTAACACCAACTTAATCAACATGAAAAAACCTAATGTTGTTATCAATGAAGTTGCATCAGTGGAAGAGCTTCCAAAAGTTGAAATTGTGGATAAAGCAACCTCAATATAAGGGATCAAGGACTTAAAAATGGGAGTATGATGCATGAAATTGAAGATGAATTCAATGAAGTTAACAAAAAGCTTTCAGTTAAAGAAATATTCATGAATTAAAGGAAGAGTTTAAGAACAAGGGTGACCAATTGTGTAATATGCAGTCCCTTAATGAATCGCTCATTAAGGGGGTTAAGAACTTAAAGCAAGAAAATAGTAGTGAAGGGAAGTTGGGATTATGAGTCAAAGGAATAAATGAAAAATAAAGATGAACAAATCAAAAGGTTATGTAAGCATAATCATGAACTTCTTAATGGTGTTAATAAAAGACAATTACACGAGTTTGAATCAAAGAATAGGGATAGAGATATTTCCGCAAAAATTGAAGAGGAAATTTGTAAAAAGGATGAAGAATCCCTAAATATTGATGATGTAAAATTAGAAATGCAATATAGAATTGAGGAAGGGTGTAAGAATTTGATATATGGGATCATATTGTAGCTTAAAAGGAGAAACAATACAAGATTCAAGATGGTCACTAGAAGATATTTGAAGAAGTTAAGAACCATTTCAAGAATGTACATGTCAAATATAATGGTATTAAACCCACAGCTTGAGTAATCAAAGAACAATCAAAGAAGATAGAGAATGTCATTGTCTCTGGAAAAAATACATTTGTAATGGGTGTGTAGAATGAAGGAAAACCATCACATGTGAAACCATATTGACACCTTCATTGCCAAGGAACTTTTCAAGGAAGACAAGAAGACTAATATCATCATTATCAAGGAAGAAGATGGAATTTGCATCAATATTCATGGAACGGGTCATCTCAAAAACATTATTCAATAGGACACCATTTGAGTCCAACAATTACTACAAATTGGAGAATTTACAACAATAATACATGGAATCAAAGGAAAGAAAAGTATGAAACAATCAACCATCAAGGATTAAGATAAAAAAGAATTGAGTTTGGATGGATTGATCCTTTTTCAATGCACTAATATTGTTCAAGGCTTCAAAATTCATATCGCCTTGTGTCCTCAACCTTAACTAATCGATGACAACTACAAAAGATTGGTCATTTTATGGTTTATGTTTTCCTATGCTTTGAGGACAAAGAATTTTTAAGTGGGGAAGATTTGTAATATACCTTAAGTATATTACATTTGTTATCATAATCTAATAAATAAATATCATGTCATAATATTCAAAAGGAAAATATCATGTAATAATAGTTATAGGAAAATTAGTATGCAATGTAGTTATTACTATGTAATAATGAAAATTCATGACCTTTGAAAAGGACATGACTTATCAACCCTACATGTATTTATATGCACACTCATTGTATCTTAAGGACACATTAATGAATAATGAATGATAATTATTTATCCCTTGAGGAATATATGGATTCATCTGTGTTATAATGGATGCTCAAGTGAAGTGGCCAAGAGTTTTGCTTCACCATCCAAGGACTGTATGTTGGTTATGTAGGCACCTTTGTATGTGGGGAAACGCCAGGTAATATTTTGTGGAAATCCTTCACCACTATTGTAACCTTGCAAACAATATTTTTCCAACAAGGTTAAGATGCATCCTAGCTCCATTTTTTTCACATATTGACAAACATCAAGAATGCAACTCCATTACAACAAGATTGGGAGTAGCTTCAATCCCAAACAAATACATCATTATCTACAATAGAATGTAAAGCCTTTGATGCAACCATACACATGTTTGCAACAAATATTTTGGTCTCTCGATGTAATTGGAAAATGATAAAGTCATTAAACAGATCAATAACATGCAACATCACATAATGTCTTAGTTGTGGTGTCCCTAAGGAAGATGATTCCATCAATTGGACCAAAGAATATTGTTATGTATCAGTTAATGCATTATGTTGACATGCAATTTGTGGATCTAAGTAGAATTGGTTGATGGAGCACTAGGAAAGATCACCCAAATTTCCTACACACTGGGATCGATCCCTTCGAATTTGTCAACATGTGTTGTTATGGAGTTAGATACATATATCGGTTCACCATGGTAATGAACGAAGCAAAAAATGTACCAATATAACTCATAAAGTGTGGCAATGAAAAGCAAATCCTATGTAAGATGGCATAGGCATTGACTATACATAAATCCTAAGACTTAACACTATCCAAGGCGACCGTCAACATTAGAAAGGTTGATTAACAAGGATTCATATTTACAACAATATCACAGATCAAATCATTGGCAGGTTTGTGCATCTCTCCCTCCTCCTCTTTTGAAAGCTATGCAAAAATGCAAGATAGTGCATTAATTACATAGAGAACGCAAGAAGTGTGCTTAGATGCTTTTTCAATTTGACCCATTTTAACTTTTCTCATGTCAATAAACTTCTTCAAAATACATTTAACATTCCTACGTACTCCATATGTCATGGATTCCTCTTTTTTCTTGCAATGTTTCTATCGATGTCCATTTCCAACCTCTTTCAAAATATATTTAAAATAAATTATCATGCTAAGTGTTATTGATAAAAGACTATTTGAAAAAATATGTGTTTATTCCTTTGCCATAATGTAATGTAATGTTTTCTTGCAAAAATATAAACCACAAAAAATTACTCATAAAAAACTTCTCTTCTATCTTTCTTTTTACATTTTTTCCCTTTATATGTTTGTATCTAACATATTTTGAAAAATATTATATACTTCCTTCTATTACTTTGACATTCCTATTTACCTATTTAAGAGTCAAAAAAACATCATACACATGATACATAACATTAAAACATGCCCACAAAAACATGCTCATGCAACATTGTTTAAGGTCAAAGGGTAAAAATAAAATAACAACACACACGCTTAAAAAGAAAAATATATTGAGGTGATTGTAATGGTTATGTACCAGATCTATTATGATAAGCAAAAAACAGAAATATTGCAAAAAAAACCAAAAGAACAACAAAATGTAGAGAACTCAACACCAAAATGATACCTTTAGTGATAGAAATCAATGTTCACTTGCCTCTTCGAGGGGGTGACCTCCAACAGAGCAGAGCTCTATTACAAAAATTCTCAAGACAAGGCTTTCTCATGCCTCCTACTCTTATTTATATTAATTCTATCTTCTAAAGAACATTATAGAGGAAGATCATTCTAGAAGTGGAAGCTTCTATTAGGTCTTCTTACATTGACTTGTTCACATTTATTAAATAGGACTTATTAACTAATGTTGGCTTTTATTACATGGAAAATATATTATTGTACCTACATGAGGGGTTAGGGAGGTTAGAGTAATGAGCGGAGCTGTAATTTTTCCATAATTCTGAACAAGCTTGTAATAATATCCCGTTCAACCCAAAAAACCACGCAAGATCTTAAGAGTTTTAGGGTGAGGCCAATCCTGCATAGCTTCAATTTTCTTAGGATCCACCCATACACCATCCTTGTCAACAATATGACCCAGGTACTCCAATTCT
Organism: Picea glauca; assembly: GCA_000966675.3. Lineage (NCBI taxonomy): Eukaryota > Viridiplantae > Streptophyta > Pinopsida > Pinales > Pinaceae > Picea > Picea glauca. The sequence continues at coordinate 10,645 of JZKD02S0192206.1, read as the reverse complement.
GAGGCTTCAAAGGCACATTTAGATTGTTAGAGGAAAATTTGGTGTTGAGAGAGTAGATGGAGAACTTAATTCACATGGGTGAGATGGGTTGTCCAAGTTTTACTATAGGTGAGAATATAATCAAATAAAACTAAGACAAAATCATAGAGAAAAGGATGGAAGACATTATTCATGAGACTTTGGAAAGTGGAGGGAATATTACACAGGCCAAATGGCATTGCCAAGAACTCAAAGTGACCCTCATGAGCTCTAAATGTAGTCTTGGGAATGTCCTCCCCTTTCATACAGATTTGGTGGTATCCAGAACAGAGATCAAGTTTGGTGAAGTATTGATCACCACTCAATTCTTCCAATAGGTCATCAATGACAGGATTGGGAGATTTGTCTTTGATTGTGAATTTATTAAGGGTGTGAAAATCAGGACACATGCACCAAGTGCCTTATTTCTTGAGTACCATGACCACATGAGAAGAATAGGGGTTGGTACTAGGATGGATAACACCCACTTTGAACAATTCTGGAACAATTTTCTCAATTTCATTCTTCTGGGAAAAGCAATGACGATAAGGGTGGACATTGGGAGGAAGACTGCCTAGTATGAGAGGAATGGAATGATCATGGATGCCACGAGAAAGGGGAAGCCCCTACGGAGTGGTAAAAACAACTTGTTGTTGAGAGAGTATAGATTGGAGGTTGGGATGCACAAAGGGTTTCTGAATGGCTTGAATGAGTGGAGATGGGTGATAATTCCGTAATGACCTTTTTTTAGGATCTTTTCCATTTGATGGGAACTGATGATCTCAAGGGAGTTTGTTGTGATTCCTTGGAATTTATATTGTTTCCCCTCCTAATGGAATTGCGTGGTTAATTCCTTAAAATCCATGAGAATGGGTCCGAGAGTGCGTAACCATTATGCACTGAGCACAATGTCACAATATCCCATGTTAATACGAAACATATGAGATTTCAAGTGATACTAACCAATTTCGAGCCGCACATTTTCACAACGTCCCCCACATTTCATGGAACCTCCATTGGTAATCATGATTTGAAAATTATTGACTACACGGATATAACAATTGATTTCTTGAGCAATGCAGTGATGAATAAAATTATGGGTGTTTCCACTGTCAATGAAGATGGTGACTTTTTTATTCTTAATGTAACCAATTAACTTGAGGGTTTGGGTAGCAGAGAAGGCAATGAGGGAATTCAGTGAAACTATTGGCTCAACTTCTGGTGGATCATAGGGTGGAATAAAATCATTTGGTGGTGGTAGCACATCCATAGGGGAAACATATGCCTCCTCTTCAAAAACATCCTCAAACATGACCATAAAAAGATTATGTTCCTTACACTTTTGCCCTGGAAAATATTTGTCATCAAAATTATAGAAAATACCCTTGAGTTGGAATTCAACCATTTATTCTCTAGTTAATTTATGTATCTTGAGGGGATTTTTGGGAGGGGAGAGATTAGTGGGTTTAGGGTAAGGAATAAAGGATGGTTTTCTGGTGTGGGAAGAGACAAACTGTTGTGCTTCCTTAGCACATTGAGTAGCTTCCAACCAATTATAGGGGAGTTCCATTAGGACGTGGGCACGAATTTCATATTTTAGGCCATTGATAAAGCAATCCTGGAAGAAGGCATCTAACATGGCCCCCATTATGAAATCCAAGTGCTCAAAGGTGAAGATAAAGTCTTCCACTATCCTAAACTATTTCAACTTGGTCAAATGACCTAAATGGTGGGTGTTGAAGTCGAAGCGTTCATAAAGCTATGCAACAATTTTGTTACAAGGGAAAAACTCTCTATGGCCAAGGGTAAACCACAACAGACAGGTATGACTGCAGAAATCAACTCAATTCCAACATGTGCTATATAAACTAATTTGCAATATGAGGAAGAAGCCTACCTCGATCCAATTGTTTGATGTCGTTCCACCATTGAGCACTTTGACCCAAAGCCTTATACCTACAAGTAGCTCTCAACAAACAAGCGATGCAAGTATATAGTGACAATATATAAAATGAGTTAGCACGTCAGATAGCACAATCCATTAATAAACATTACAAACATGCCCATGGATAATAATCATATATTCGCAAGATATTGATTGGACGGGAAAGGAGTATTTCTATTAACAATTGATCAACAGAAGTATCAGCATTACAGACTTCTGTGTCAGCACAGTTCGAAACCAAGAAACCAAGTTCCTTCCAACTGGGTCTCGACCACTTCAATCCTCCACCAAAGGCAAGCTCATAGAAAAGAGATAAAGAGATTCTCTTGATAATAAGGGAAGATCTTGGGGGCTGAACACTCTTTTCAAACTTGAGGGACAAAGGGATGCAAACTCAATATGAAGTAATTTCTCCAGAGTAACTTTGCTCTCAAAGTTGAATGCTTTCTCTCTCTTTTTCCATAGCTCGAAATTGTGCTCTTATAGCCTCCAGAATGAAACTAAAGGGCCGAGTTGGAATGTTTCCCGTATATGGAAGGCCAAAGATTAGAGATCTTCTGTCGTGACATGTAAACCCGACCTCATTTTGTATTTTATGGCACAAATCCTGATATACACAAGATGTAGTGGAGCATCAAGCGTATACGCATCTTGCAAAGCAGTTAGGGAGCGTATATGTGGAAAAATATAATTTTTTTGGCTCTGGATTTATCAAAAAGGGGTTGATAAGTCTGCATAGGGAAATGGAAAAAGGCCCTCTGTGCAAGATAGCAATGGTGAGTCAAATCTTGCTATAACAAATTCCCCCTAATGTGTGAGATCAGAGGAGTATCTACGATGGTCAAAATACATTATAAATAACCCAGAAGTGGAGTGGTAGAGAACCAGTTGGACGAACTCAATTGCTCATTACATTATTCACTTACTTTGCATACATGGCTACCAAAAATACAATGCAGATCCATGTGGAAAATATACCAACAAGTGTTCATGGCCATGAGTAGGCAAATATAAATGTGGTTACATGCCAATAGTTGTCATAGTCATGAACAAGGCCCAGTGAAACCAGTCTCAAAATCAATCCGAAGATATCTATATACCATGGAGTACAATCTAATCTCCCATGATCGTTGAAGTCAAATAGGTATTGGTCTGATGAAATGAAAGAAACAACTCAGGAAAGCCGTGTCTACAAAGTGATGTCTTCAAGTCTTCAATACAATCCACCAATGGTGCAAGTCTACATCATGTAAATAAATGAGTTGAGGTCGAACACGATGAGACATCGTTTGATTACCAGTCATTGAGGTATACCATTAACAAACGCGAGACAGCCTACCAATGATGAAAGTAGGTATCAAGGCACTAAGTACATCTCTACAAATGTGAATAAAGGAGCTAGTGTTGAACATTTGAGAGATCCATTGATCAGGATACATTGATGTATTCCCATCTATCAATGGTGAGAGAGCCTGCCACTAATGACTGCAAACCTCAAGGTACTCATAAAACTCTANAAAAATACAATGCAGATCCATGTGGAAAATATACCAACAAGTGTTCATGGCCATGAGTAGGCAAATATAAATGTGGTTACATGCCAATAGTTGTCATAGTCATGAACAAGGCCCAATGAAACTAGTCTCAAAATCAATCTGAAGATATCTATATACCATGGAGTACAATCTAATCTCCCATGATCGTTGAAGTCAAATAGGTATTGGTCTTATGAAATGAAAGAAACAACTCAGGAAAGCCGTGTCTACAAAGTGATGTCTTCAAGTCTTCAATAAAATCCACCAATGGTACAAGTCTACATCATGTGAATAAATGAGTTGAGGTCGAACACGATGAGACATCGTTTGATTACCAGTCATTGAGGTATATCGTTAACAAACGCGAGACAACCTACCAATGATGAAAGTAGGTATCAAGGCATTAAGTACATCTCTACAAATGTGAATAAAGGAGCTGGTGTTGAACATTTGAGAGATCCATTGATCAGGATACATTGATGTATTCCCATCTATCAATGGTGAGAGAGCCTGCCACTAATGACTGCAAACCTCAAGGTACTCATAAAACTCTAAGTCTCGTATCTAGAATACATGAGTTGAAGTTGATGGAAAGAGACCCGCTGAAAGGAGAGCATTAAGGCATCTCTCATCAGTCACCATGAGGAGAAAAGTAGGAGCTTCATGATTTGGTGGAGATCGGACGAAGAACATGTTCACGAACCAACGACCTTGTGCATCTTTTTCATGTGCCAAATGCAAGTGGGACACGAAAAAGACCCTTTGAATAGTAGCCAGTGATGAAAATTGCTGACAAAGGCGAGGAAACCACCAATAAGGCTAATGGCATCCAAGAAACTGCACGAATCCCAAAGTGTGAATAGATGTCTTGTCGTTGAACACAAGGGAAACCACCCAGTCAACAACCCATGATGAAATGTCGATTGATGGGTTCAAGGTGACGTACCAATGATGAAAGTAGGGCCAGGGTGCATCATAAGACCAAAGTATCGTGTGATTTTGAGACAAAATGAGGGTATGGATCAAGGCTCAATACTGCAATCAAGGGCATGAGATGCAATCACAATTTAACACCAAAAAATGTCATTTTTTATATCTTTTAGTCTACTTGGTGTGAAAAAGGGGTAAACTTGTGCCAAATAGACATCTTTTCAAATCCAATTTACGAGTGTGAAGAAGACAAGTTCACTCGGCGATCTTTTCCATTTTTTATAGCAAATCGGAAAAGAGATTAACTAAGACTCATGATCTTTCAAATCCAATTTTAACGAGTGTGAAAGGGACAAATCACTCGGCGATCTTTTCAATTTTTAGTAACGAGTTGGAAAAGATCTTAACTAAGACTCATGTTTTAGGAGTCTGCGGGTGATAAGGCCGCGTGTACATGAATGAGAAATGAGGTTCATTGTAAAGTCATGTGTCGAATTCTAATGGACTCCCAGTCCTAAGGAAAATCTCGGCATGGGTGCCAAATGACAAAGAGGTTCTAACCAGGGTACCCATGTTTGGTAAGTATCTACCATTTATTAACGATGCTATGATAGCATATGGAGGTTAATGCATCGCAAAAAATGGGTTTGTACCTAAGGCGTAAAAAGTGGTAATTGAAGGATAATGCAAAATTGCACGATGTAGTGAATACCTATCCTATATGCTAGGTTATGAATATACCTGCCTGAGGATACAAACTGCCAACCATGACGTTGAAATTTGTAAGAAAATTGGGTCGAAACTACAAAAACCAGCTTAAAACCATTTTTGAATTAGTCCATTAGACAAAATAATAGCATAAAACTATATCAAATGGGTAAAAATGTTTTATAAATAGTAATAAAATCACAATTTACTATGTCATTTTCATTTTCACCCAAAATAGTGTGATTTGGACTAACATACCTTCGAAATTCAAATGGTGATCGCGGGAGCAATAGGCAACATAATCGCAAGCCGTCTGGTCCAGGTAACTCTTCATCCAATCCTCTTCAAATTAAATGGTTTACAATTTTGAATTGGGCTCCATTTTTTTAGTTTTTAAGGGCACAAATTGTGTTTTTCGGTATACACGGGTTTCTGCTAATATGTCGCGTATACGACCAGATATACACCTCTGTGTGAACTACAAGGGGCGTATACCAGGCCCTACCCGTGACTGTTCCTGGATAAACCGCGTATACGTGTGCAAAATGGAAAAAAAATAGTTTTTAACTCAAAACTTGATTTGGTTTTTGCAGGATGGTATTGGAGCGGAGGGAGAGAGAGCATGAGGAGGTAGATGCAGCAGTGGAAAGGGATCCGGTGGCTCAAGTGGCATTGAAAAGATGTGGTCTATACAAGTTTTGGGCTCTCAAAGGAATGAGGGCCCAAGTGAGGTTATTGGAAATGTTGGTGGGCTATTGGGATCCAGATAGCGAGAGCTTTATCCTTGATGGGAAACCATTAAGGATCGAAGTAGAGAACATCTACTTCTTTACAGGACTTTCATGTCGAGGAGAGGTCATGGACCTTAAGTCACATGGGGCCTGAAGTGGGATGAAGGTCGAAGAATACATCAAGGCCCACTTTGTTGCAAGGACTCCCATGGTGGGAAGTCAAATACCTATCCGGGCTATAGGTAACCTCAGCCTGAATATTATTGTGCTCATACTTACCAGTATTATAGGGTCGGCCTCGCTACATCAAGCATCGATACCACTCATGTTTTACACACTGGAGTGTGCGAGACCTACTGTGTACGATTGGTGTACCTCACTGTTAACCAACATGAAAGGTCACCTTGAGAAACTTTGGGTTTGCCTCTATCCTTTGTAGCTTATTTTTCGAGTGGATCCCAAGCCTAGGACCTAGAGTGGAGATCATTCCTATAGGGCCACATGATCCAGCTATGGCGCGATGGGTTTATGTCATGAGGCAGAAGGGGGGAGGTAGGGTGGTGACACACTAAAATGATGATTTTTTCTTCTAGTGGGGGAGACAAATCATATCTCTGGACGACTATCCCTATGTGGGAATTGATTTTAGAGGTGATCTTGATATGTCTTTTCCACCAGGAGTTGCCTATGGCACCATAGGTAAACAATGTTTTTATATATTTCATTTTTTGTATTTTTGTATTTTAAAAGAACAAAAATATTTTTGGATGGTGTTTTTAAATATTAACTCGATACTTGTGTGGTTGCAGACGTGGGTTCGCAACGACTAGAGGGATTCCTATGACACAGACGGAGGCACTGGGCAGATGAGGCAGTGGGAGGACAGGCGGAGAGACTCCATCAAAACGTGCAGGACAACCTGTCGCGTTTGACGCAGAGGATTCCTATGGTTCAGGTGGAGGATCTACCTAAAGCCATGCAGAGGCAAGTTGTCAGTCTACCTAGAGCATGGGTACGACTCTTTCAGCGTCTCGCCAACGCCGTGGTTTGCTATCACGAGATTCATCCGGTGCCACAGACATAGATATCATAGGACATGTATATCGGATGTATATGTATCTTTGAGGGGTTTAGCCCCAATTTTGTAATATAAAACACCATATTTTTTGGAAATATAAAAAAATATCTTCGACTGTACTTATATCTTACAATGTGTACATTGATTTAATGGTCTTCTTTGCTTTATAAATGTGATAAATGCCAATCCAAAACATAATTAGTGCAGGCATCGGATACATGATTAGAACTTCTAGAAATGTGAAAATATATAATAAAATCAATTTTTCATTCTAAAAGACGTACCCATAGGAATCGACGGAGTAACGTCGGATCACGCACATGGTAACGACCGTTTAATTGATGTACGACTAACTGAGAATCCAGGCGCACCTCTATAGAGAAAATACCATGTGAGATAGCATCGTGCAATAATTCTATAACAATGTTATATTCGGCCACATTATTCATGGATGGCCCTAGGCATACGCCACCTAAAGATACCAGCAGACCCTCGGACGAGTAAATCACCCAAGCGGCGGAAGCTAAGTTCTGTGTATGACGACTGGCTCCGTCTGCGAATCCTACGTAGACCAAAGATTCCATTGAAATCTGCCAACAAAAGGGAAAACTCGATAAGCAAGCCAAAGACAAAAAGGGGGAAAAAGTGTATATACACTAAATTTACATTAGTATACAAAGGGTTTCTCCCAAGCCTAGGGCTCAAGTGTAATATTTTTATAAGTAGAGCCCATTTCTGGGCTTAGCCAATTTATTCCCTTCATAATATTCCAACTCATAGACTCTTTTTTCTAGAACACGTCGCACGATATAAGGACTGTGCCACATTGGTTTAAACTTGCCTACCTCTAGTGATTCTTTGGCTTGGTCATACAAGAGGAGCAAGTCACCCTCAGCATACAATTGGGGACAGACAGACTTATCATACTGAACCTTGACATGTTTCTTGTTTGCCTCGATAGTCGTAAAGGTGTCTCGATGCTGCTCATCAAGATTCTCTAGGTGTACTAGGCGTCGCTCTAAATCTGAAGTGTCAGGTAGGAGCTCAATTGCCAATTTGAGAGAAGGGATTTTTCATTCAACGGGAAGTATCGACTCCACACCGTGTACTAATTGAAAAGGATAAAAACTAGTGGTAGTCTTAACTGAGGTTCGGTATGCCCAAAGTGAGGGATATAACATGATGTGCCAGTTGGAATTGCTTCGACTGACAGTTTTTTGCAAAATGGTCTTGAGAGACTTATTGACGGCCTCTACTTACCCATTTTCCTAGGGGTAATAAGGAAATGAGTGATCATGTTTAAAACCCGGCTTAGATGTTAGTTCTATCATCATTTCATTCTAAAAATGACTTCCATGATCAGTGACAATATCACTCAGGATACCGAACCGGGCGATAATTTGGTTGAATACGAAAACATTTGCAGTCTTCCCATCGGATTTCATGGTAGGCATGGTTTCAGCCACCTTGGTGATGTGGTCAACATCCACAATAATGTGTTGATTCCCCCTAGCCAAAGTTGGGTTGCAATCAATGAAATCTATTCCCCACTTAGTGAAGGGACCGACGGTAACGACTAGGTGGAGAGGGGCTGGGTGTGAGCACATTTTTCGAGTGAACACCTGGAAGGGGTGACACTTCTTAACTGCTTCAATACAATCTTTAAAGATGGTGGGCCAGAAGTAACCGGCTCACAAGATTTTTTGGGTTGTCGCAAGCCCGAATAGATGACCGCCATAAGCCCCTTTATGGCAATCATTAAGGACTAACTCGGCTTCTTTGTGAGTTAAGAAATGACGTAAGATGCTATCTATTCCTTGATGATACAAAGTGTCACCGACGATTGTATACTTTTTGGCTTGGTATTGAACACATCGTCGATCATCTCGCGAGAGATGTTGAGCAAACTTCAAGGTTTGAAGGTATAAAACAATATCTCCATACCAGGGGTCGGATGGCGAAACAAGGAAAATTTGTTCATCTGTGGATGAATCGACATGAATAACATCTTCGTCTAGTCATGGGAAATCAGTTATTAGCTCTGCAAAAACTTGTGATTTCTTGGACTTGGCCGAAGCAAAGTCGAGATCAAATTCTTGTAGAATGGCAATCCATTTATTATATTTTTCGCCTATGATAGGTCTAGTAAGAACGTATTGAAATGGATTAACATTGGCAATGTAATATACCAGATATAAAAAGTATGTAGAACAAAAATAAAATGCTAGAAATGGTAGAATAACAGTATTATAACTAGCATAATCTCCACAATAACACAGAAATGATATAAGAACAACAAAAGAAATAACACTTTGATTCAGAAAGCAATGTTCACGGGCCTCTTAGAGGGGGCAACCTCTAGTCGAGCAACACTCTGTTACAATAATCTCCAATCTAGGGTTTTCATACCCTCGACCCTTATTTATACTAAATATGTCTATCAAGAGAATCATCTAGAGGAAGATCCTTCTAGAAGCGGAAGCTTCTATTAGGTCTTCTTACATATGCCTTATTCGATTTTATTGAAAGGATTTATTAATATTGACCTTTATTACATCTGAATATATTGATCTACCTATGTGTGGGTTAGGACCCTAACATGTTCACCCCCTTAAAAACAACCTTGTCCTCAAGGCTTGAGATGTGGAAACTACTGCAGAACGGTCGTTGGTTCCCAAGTGGCATCTACTGGAGTTGTATATTTCCACTAGACTAGCACTTCCTTGATGGTTCGTTGACGCAGGCGGTGCTCACGTTGGTCCAAAATTACTTCTGGCTGTAGCCAAATGGATCCTTCTTCAGCTAAATCGGGAAGGTTGGTTTGAATTTGGAACCTAGTTCCAATCACCTTCTTTAAGCATGAAACATGAAAAACAAGATGTAGCTTGGACTGACTCGGCAGAGCTAACTGATAGACAACTTGTCCCACACACTTGAGAACTGTATAAGGACCATAAAATTTGGGTGCTAGCTTCTAACACTGCTCAGCCTTGAGGGAAGTTTGCTTGTATCATTGCAGTCGCAGAAACACTTGATCCCCTTTTGCAAATTGACATTCAGAGCGACCTTGATCTGCTTGTTTATTCATGCGATTCTGTGCCATGACCAAGTTTTCTTTAAGGGTGCGAAGAATATCCTCTCGAACTATAAGTGTTTGGTCAACCGCCTGGACCTTCGAGGTACCCAATAAGTATGAGAGAACTGAAGGGGGCTTCTGTCCATATACCTCTTCAAAAGGAGTCATGCGTGTAGTTGTATGGTAGGAAGTGTTGTACCACCATTCAACTAGGGGTAACCATTGAACCCACTGATTTTGATTTTCAGAGGCAAAACACCTTAGATATGTTTCCAAACACTTGTTGACAACTTTCATTTGACCATCAGTCTAGGGATGATAAGTTGTGCTTAGATGCAATTGGGTGCCCTGTAGCTTAAACAGTTCTTGCCAAAAATTGCTTGTGAAATTTGGGTCACGATCAGAAACAATAGAGTGTGGCATGCCATGAAGCTTGAAGACCTGGTCCATGAAAATTTGAAACACCGTGGATGCAATAAATGGGTGTTGAAGAGCACAGAAATGAGCATACTTGGAAAGGCGATCCACAACCACCATTATGACTAATTTATTTCCCGATTTGGGTAAGTCGGTAATAAAGTCCATAGAGATATCCTTCCAAATAGCAGGTGGAATCAGAAGCGG
>JZKD02S0192195.1:0-11456 GCA_000966675.3 Picea glauca | reverse complement strand
TTTTTTGAAAAGTTGTTGAAATTTTTGATTAAGTAAAAGTTTTGTTTCCATCTTTTTTATTCATTTTTTTCGTTCATATTTTTTACATCATCAGTTTCACCTTCATACCCTTTGACGTAAGACAAAGCCATAAAATTAATGTTAAATTTAAAATCTACTAGACTTCTATGTTTGTAGGGTTCATCAACTAGTTCAGGATTAGGGCCTTGGATTAGGTTGGAGAGGAAACTCTTCAAGGTATTTTTAAAAACAAACATTGGAGTCTGAGTTACGGAGTGTCTAAGTCCAATGTAGTGAAAGTTATCTGGGACCCCCCTCTAACACAGGGGATAAACATGAGGTCATTTGTGGAAAGGTAGCAAAGATAACCCCTCCAAAGCTGGACCAATCATAGTGGAGAACACATATAGAGGACTTGTTTTGGGATTCCTTCGGTTGCATTTTCCATGGGGCTTCATGGGTATTGAATCCATTCGAGGTACTCATTTGTCTTACAAACCATTTCTCTTGATACCATTGACAGGTTTCGGGCTCGATACCCTGCTCATTGTGGTCTACCCGACTTTCGACTGTACCCGCCTGGTGACTGTTCGCGCGTTGGCAACCTAGTTGCCAATATTTTTTAGGGACATACACAGGTGACTGCGGGTGTATACTGCGGTACCTAGGACAGAAATTGGGCCATGTTTTGTAGAGTATACCTGGAGGGTTCTTCCATGTTTGAGTTGCACTTGCACCGGTAAGTTGCTCTAGTGTTGTTTGTTGTAACTGTTCTTTCAATTAATTTAGTGTTTGCTTGTCTTATCTTCTAGGAACTTTTTTTAGTGTGTGTTACTTTTGAATGTGTAGACTACCTTAGAGTGTCTTGAATCTTATCACACAGTGGAGGATCCCGAGCTCCGCCGGTCACGAAGGCTTCTTGGCCTGCCGCCGGTTACACTGGAGCCACCCCCGCCACCATTAAGGCGAAAGCTATACCAACAAGGGTCTTTTGAAGTGACCGGGTTACAAACCATTGTGCCTGACCAACCCCTGGAGGAATCGACCATTTTGGACCTTGAAGCATCTGCTCTTGGCCTAGTTGAAACCCCAACCACTGATTTCTTGGCACATTTCATTGTACCAATTCAATTTTACGAGCACCAGACAGTGTTGCACACAACAATGGAAACAAATGCTATTACTCCTTCTAGGAATTCTTCAATTCCCACCACGGTTGTCACCACAGGAGAAATTTCATCTCCTAACCCACCATCATCAGTCCGAGCCACCATGGTCTCGACTGCAACTACTTCGCACAGTGGTTCGATCCCGTCTTTGGCGGCGGCCACAACCCCTTTCACACCTAGTGCGATAGGCCCTCCGTTCTCATACAGGATTCCTAGTTCGAGTACAAGTCCTGTACTTTCCTACTCCACTTTACAGACTTTGGGTTTGGGGGCAGGGGGCTCTACCGCTCCTCTGCAAGGTCACATGGGGGGCACTCTTTCTCCTTCTAACACTTTTCCTTACAGAGGAGGTCATATCCCTCCTTCGTCCCCTTCACTTTGTGGCTCGCATCAACAGTCTGCCGGGCAACCTACACACAATAGTTTATTTGGAGCACGGAGTCAAGGACCACCTTTTCATAGTATGCCAGTAGGTTCGACACCATTTTTTTTGAATGAAACATTTGGTAACGACACCTTCTCGTCAGCCTCTTTCCTGACTAGGGGCAACCCCATTTTTGGACAATCTACTCCTATGCAGGGTACTATTCCTGCACAGGGGGAAAACCTAGCAGGACCTTGGAATTCATGGTAGGGATCCGTTCCCTCATCCAGAATGCCGATCTGGGGTAATTCTTTCCACAATAAATGGAACCCCAGACAAATTACTATGCCTATCCCCATGGGACCAGCATGGGGTAATCATTCCCAAAGTCCTTCGAATACAATGCATGCCCAACAATCTATGTCCTATTTGGGAAATCAATCGATGATGTCTCTGCATATGAAAAATCCTTATGCTGGCCAGGGCCATGGTTTCTACCAGAATCTAGGCCAGTAGCCGAACTTTTCCTAGCAACCTGGTGCCATTCAAACTCCAGGCCCCTTTTTCCCAGGTTATCAGCAACAACCCAAACTACCGTTCCTGGTGACTTTACACTTGCCAGATTTGACAAGGTTGTTGAATGACCCCATTTGTCACGATCCACATTGGCCTCCTATGCCAACGAAGTTTCCTTCAGACATTCCAAAGTTTGAAGCCAATCCTAACGAAGATCTAGGAGATCATGTGATTACCTTCCATCTTTGGTGCTCATCTAACTCATTGAAAGATGACTCCGTACAGTTGTGATTGTTTCAACATACTCTCATTGGGAGTGCTGTGAAATGGTACATTGAACTCGATCAATCAAGATACTCTTATTTTGGTGAACTGACGATGGCTTTCCTGAACCATTTCCAGTTACCTGTGAGATATGACGCTGACACAGAGTTGTTCGTCAATTTCGAACAGACAACAGTGGACCATATCTCTGATCACATCAGAGAATGGAGACATCAGAAGAGTTTAATCAAGGTACCATTCCCACCAACATTCCTTCTTGAGTGGTTCCTTAATTCTTTGGTCCCACAGTTATCCAAAGACATTGCGATGTCAGAATTTTTCTCCGAAGAAGATGCCATCAAGAGGGCTCAACAGTTTGAGCTTATCTATTCTCAGTCCAGTTTATTATACAACATATTTCCATATGTGCCACGTTCAATACTGGATAAAACTAGATAGAGAGATGGACCACATGCTGATGGTATTGTCGGTTCAGCACAAACAAAGCTCGCTGAGCAATTAACAAAGCAGTTGCAACAATTATCCATACAACACACAATGGCCAACCAAACTACTGCTTTGGCTACTCCCTCTACCAAAACATTGGAAGTACACATAGTGCAGTCGACTAACCCAAAGGCCACCTAGCAGCCTGAAGGGAAGAAAAAACAATGAAAGAAGGGTAAGGGGGATAGAAAACCCAACGATAATGCTGGCAGGGACGACACTGAAAAAAAGAAGGCGAGGTATCCATGCAATTTTTTCCCGGAAGACCACTCGACCCATCTATGTCCTCGACTTGCAGAGGCCCAAAAATTTGTCACGCAACAACATCAGGCGGTGTTGGCTAATCCATTTCAACATGGGAAAAATCTAACTCAAGCCTCTGCAAGCATGGAAGGGGGAAGCTAAGAAACCTTCCCACCTCCGAACAACCCCGCATCCGCGAACATATATATGGTTAGGGGTGATGCTTTTATATCGACTAGAGTGCATGACTATAATAAACCAAGCACTTTTGAGAAGGGTAAAGAAGATGACCTCCCATATCTTCCTCTACAGATTGAGAAGACATTGGGAGCAACAATTACATGCATCCCAAAAGGTGCATTTAAAAAATCTTCTCATAACCCAAATGCAAGGGCTGCCTAGAACTACTCTATGGTGGAAGATTTATCACAAACCCCTTGTGCGATGTCTGCTTTGGAGGTCCTCCAAAGATGCCCTTCTCAGAGGAAATCCTTGTTAACTGCTTTGGGCTCTAATGAGACTTGTAATCCGGGTACCATCATGTTAGATACAACAAACTTAAAACCTCGTCTGCCTTACCACGTAGCATTCCAGATAGTAGTGGCTTATATCACAAAATTTTTTACTCGGAATATCTTCCACACGATGGTCAATGAGGGCACCTCGACATGCGTTATGTCATTGGCATGTTGGAAGGCCATTGGCCAGCTTGTTTTGTCTCCATCACCTACTCTCCTCACTACTTTTGATGGTCGCTCGTTCCGACCACATGGCATCGTTCCTTCTTTCCCCGTGCAGTTAGGAGGGAAGACCATGTGTGTCAAAGTAGAGGTATTCGATGCTCCCCTCGACTATAACCTCTTGTTAGGAAGGAGTTGGAATTATGATATGCAAGTTGTGGTTGCTACATTTTTCCGAGTCTTATTGTTTCCACATGAGGGCCGGATAGTGACCATCGATCAATTGTCTTTCTCTAGACCTGACCCTGCTTTGGGGGCATCCACAGTCCTGATGATTGATAATCCTCAACCAGGTATTGTTAACGTAGGAGTTGGTTTTTGCCCATCCTTGATGGGTACCTTCGATTACCCACCCCCTCACAGCGACATCCAATTTATATCCAATCACCATAAGGTTGAGATTTTTGAAGTTTCGTCGTTCTGTAAGACTTACTTCGAGGATCCGTGGATACTTCCTTCCCCATCGGCCACGATGGATGAGACAGGGCACCCAGGCATGTCCATGACCTTGTCTTCCGCTGAAGTAGCGTACTCTTTAGTCTAGCAAGCTTCAACTAACCCTGATCCCACTCTTGCACAAGAGTTAGATCCACTTCTAGAGCCTATTTGGGCTCAGGGTTCTATCGCTAACATCAATTTGTTAGACTTAGTCTTGCCTTTTGACGAAGCAGTAATCGAAGCAATGACTAGTCCAGACAAACCTTGGGAAGATCTTAATCACAGATCATATTTTCTCCCAGAGTTAAGCCGAATCGAAGCAGGAGAATTCACCATGACCATGATGGGAGATCAGTCGTGTCCTATGAATATCTTAGCTACAAATGAAATTTATGCTGAGGGCAATATGGCAACTATCGCTGAAACTATAGCAATCAACATCTCCCGAAACCCTGGAGTCTTGGAGAACGTCTTCGTCGGAGCGGATTTCTCCCCCGAAGAGATTCAAATCTACACGGATCTTTTCAAAGAATTCCACGACGTTTTTGCCTGGTCTTACGAGGAAATGCTAGGTATCGATCCAAAAATAGTTGAACATGAAATCACAATGTATCCTAATGCCAAGTCTGTCTAACAAAATCTTCGTCCAGTTAATCCTAAGAAAGCAACAACCATCAATATTGAGGTAGATAAATTTCTAAAGGCAGGTTTTATCTATCCTATCCATTTGACTCAATGGGTGTCAAATCCTGTGCCGGTGAATAAAAAACAAGGCACGATTCGTGTATGTACCGACTTCCGTGATTTGAACAAGGCATGTCCCAAAGATAATTTTCCAACACCATTCATCGACGAGATCATTGATGAATGTGCTGGTTGTGAAGCCTTTTCTTTCATGGATAGTTTTTCGGGATATAATCAAATCCAAATCAAACCTGAAGACCAACACAAAATGACATTCATTTGTCCTTGGGGTACATTCGCGTATCGTAAAATGCCTTTTGGTATTAAAAATGTTGGAGCCACATTCCAGTGGGCCATGTATTTTTTTTTTCATGATATCAAGCATATAGTCGAGGCCTATCTAGATGATTTAGCATCATGATATCGCAAGAGAGCGGATCATCCCACACACCTTAGACTTATCTTCGAACGTTGTCGCTACTTTCAGATTCGCTTGAATCCAAACAAGTGCAACTTCTGCGTAACGTTAGGACGTTTGTTGGGTTTCATCATATCAACAACAGGGATCGTGGTCGATCCTCTCAAGGTGGAGGCAATAATCCAGTTTCCCCCGCCATGCACAATCCTTCAACTTCAAAGTCTACAAGGCAAGGCGAATTTTTTACGACGCTTCATCACCAACTATGCTGAAATCACCAAGGGCTTTATGCGCTTACTAAAGAGAGACATTCCTTTTTACTAGGACGATGCCGCTCAACACTCTTTTGATGCATTAAAACATGCCCTCACAACTTCCCCCTTGCTCTGAACACCTAACTATAACAAAGATTTCTTATTATATCTAGCTACAATAGAGTCAACCATTGGCATGGTTTTAGTTTAGGAAGATGATTTGTTCTTAGAATACGTGATCTATTACTTGAGCCAAGGCCTTGTAGGACTGGAACTCAATTATTCTCATATCGAAAAACTTGTGTTGGCAGTAGTTCATGCTGTTCAATGGTCCCGTCATTATTTTCTGTTTCGTAAGACCACTGTCATTGCTGTCATGAATCCATTCCAGTACATGTTGACACGACAGGTAATAGGAAGAAAAATCAGTATATGGATAGTCATCCTCCAAGAGTTTGACTTAGACTTTGTTTTAGCAAAGTCTAAGAATTCATTGGTCTTCGCAAAGCTTATTTCGAAACTTTCGATTGAGTCAGGTGACGTTGTACCTGAAGAATCACATATCCGAGGAGATATGTTTTTGATCACATCTTCAGATCCTTGGTACAGAGATATACTTATCTGTCTATAGACTTTGAAGTGCCTCACTTCTGCTTCTCATGATGAGCGTCGACGTATACGCAATCAGGCTAAGAATTATCTCATACTCGATGATACGTTGTATCGGAGAGGTGTAGACTGCATCTTACGTCGATGTCTCACTTATGAGGAGGCAGTTATCATGCTTAACGATTTCCATACCAAAGCTTGTGGCAGTCATTTGTCTGGGTTGGCAACAACCCAAAATATTCTACGAGCAGGTTACTTTTGGATGACACTTATCAAAGATTGTATAGAATCAGTCAAGAAGTTCCATCCATGCCAAATCTTCTCTCAGAAGATGAGGGCACATCCCACTCCCATGTTTCCTGTCATCACAGTTGGTCCCTTCACCAAGTGCGGGATTGATTACACTACTTGCAACCCCCTTTCATCAAGGGGGTACCGCTATATCATCGTAATTGTAGACTACTTTACTAAGTGGGTCGAAGCTTTGCCAACGTTTAAAGATGATGGAGAGACTGCAACTCTCTTTTTATTCAACCAGATCATAGCAAGGTTCGGCATCCGAAGAGATATTGTTACTAACCATGGTAGTCACTTTCAGAACCAAATGATGACCGAATTAACATCAAATCTTGGGTTATGGCAAGAGAATTCATCACCCTACTACCCTCAAGCCAATGGGCAGGTGGAAGCTGTAAACAAAACTCTTAAGACTATTCTACAACGAACTATCAACTCAACCAAGTCAAATTGGCATTTGATGTTATACTCGGCATTATGGGCTTACCGAAAATCTATTAAGACTACAACCGGTTTCTCACCTTTTCAACTCGTTTACGAGCTAGAGGCAGTCTTGCCCATTGAATGTCAGATCCCATCTCTAAAATTGGCAGTACAATTATTGCCAGACACTTCTCCACTTGAAGAACGGTTAGTATACCTTGAACAACTCAATGAGCAGCACCTTGATGCGGCCCTGGCCAATGAGGCTCACAAACATAAGGTCAAGTGTCAGTATGATAGGTCCATTTGTCCTCAGATTTTCTTTGAAGGTGACCTTGTCTCGGTCTATGACCAAGATAAGGACCCCCTGGGGGCAGGAAAATTCAAACCCATATGGTTTGGACCTTTCATCATAAAAGAAGTATTAAAAAAGGGAGCTTATCATCTGGTTGATTTTGAAGGGAATGATTTGGCGAAGCCTATAAATGGGCTCTACCTCAAGAAGTATTACTCATAGGCAGGTCACTGTGGGTAACTTTTTATAACATATGTATAGTCTTTGTACTATTAGTTTTTAGTTTCTTTTAAATGTTATGGACGTGTCATTGATGTTATCTTTCGTTAATATGGAAGATGTCAAGTGATTCTTAGGTTTTTGTTGGGTATGCAGATAGTGCTAGTCGGCACACTCGGAGGCTTGCCTCCACAACTTGGGTAATTTTTACACCTCAGGGCCAGTTGTTATCTTCCAGAGGTATATGCTTAGGTGACACCACAAATAATGTCACCGAGTATAGTGAAGTTAATGAGTTGTTTCGTGATGCCTTGTCATTGGGTATCTCTCATCTCCGGGTCTATCTCGACGCTCAACTGGTTGTGTCTCAGTTAAATAGAGTATATCGGGTTTATGATCCAACCTTACACCGACGATTCCTTAGGGTATGTCTTTTAAAACAAAACTTTGATTATATTACATATTTTCATGTTCCTAGGAGATTAAACCAAATTACAGATACTCTAGCTAATCAAATTTTAGATTGGAATCTTTCACACATATGAAAGAACATTGACATAAGCATGTAAATACATTTTTTCACACATAATCCATAAGACACAAAAGATAAAAAAAACCATATATAACATCATACAGTAACTAGAGTACATAGATGGACACAAGCACCTAAAAAATAGGACCAATAACGAGTCACAGGGCTTATTCCCTTAAAAAATATATACAAGTAGTGCTCGTGGCATGTAAAAAGTCTAAATAGGTTCAGGGCCTATGGGCCTTGTTATACTGGTCCACAGCATGGGCTAAACGCCTAAACAATCGGACCCATGTCCAAGGTGCCCTGTCACACACCCCTGTTGTGGTGTAATAAATTTTTGCCTTTTCTCGAGGGACAGAATCCCCCAAAACCTACTGAGCTTAGGATAGGCTACAAACACCTCCTCTACCTCGACAGAGTCTCTGCGCAACCTCCCAGTCTTAAGGATCGTTCAGTTTCTTTTATGATCCGAAGCGGCTCCTTTGATTCCTTGCTGAAATCTCAATTCAATCGATCCACAGGTCCTTCAGAAGTTCCCCTGTGCGAACAACACTAGGTGCGAGCTCCACGACTCCCAAGTGACCATAACACTATGACCAAGGCCTATTCCCAAAGGTGCTTGTCGCAACTCGCCATCTCGCGAATTCACGAGTCGAAGCTCCCAACTCCTCCTTTCTAATCACGCGATACCCGAGATCACAAAATGGGTATAGCTTCCTTCTGTCAACGCCCTCCGTGCATGACCACCAGATAGGCTAGACACTAGCTCCCATCACAACTCATGAATTTACAAGTCGAAGGGTTGAATCTATGTTCTCTCCCCATGCGAACCTCTAAAAATTGGAAGTCATCGAGGGTTGACCTTCCTTTCACACTTCTTGCAACTCACCACTTCATGAGTTGTAGCGTCAAGCTCCCATGCTCGTATCTCATGAATCCCTGAGATGTGAGAAGTCAATGGAGTATTGACTCCTTTTTCCCAGGCGACGCATGTCCTCCTGTCAACCACGTGGGCCCCACCTTGTGGTTCTGCCATGTGTCCACACTCATGCCTCAGATATCGACACTTCATGACTTCTGATGTCGAGAAGAGGTTCTCTCAACCTCTGAACCTCCGAAGGCATGATGTGCACAATGAAACTCCTGATCCAACGGTCCTCCCTTGACCTAGATCCAATGGCTATCCTTGCTCCTCGTGATTTCGCCACTTGTGAATTGGGGAACCCAACTTCTGGGCTCTCATCTTACGAACCTCTGATTTCACGAGATCCCTCGATTTCTACCACCTATCCTCCTCAGATGGACGGTCTTGATCTTCTCGTGACTTTGCCACTCGCAAAGTCTAGGCTCCCAACATTGGCACCTTCCCTTCACGAAACCCCGAGAAGTGATGTTAGCTTTCCCTCTCGCGTTCTCACTATTCGCGACCTCGCAAGTTGAAGGGTTTAACTCTCGTTCCCTTTCCTCATGAATCCCTTAGATGCGAGAGGTAAATGGGTGTTGACTCCTTTCACTAGGTGGCACGTGTCCGCCTATCTATCGCACCGGCCCACGTTGTGGTTCTACCACGTGTCCCTCGTCCCCAGCTTCAACACTTCATGAATTCGCTTCCCGAAGCACTACCTCATTTGTATCCTGACACCTGAAGTGTCAAGATCCCAAACTCCTCATTACTCCTTATCACAACTCATGACTTCGGGAATTTCAGAAAAAAAGTCTCAACCTCCTATCCGCTGATATGCCGAAATGCCGAAATTCTGACACGTCATCAACGTGGGTCCCACAAGGGAACTTCCTTCCCTTTTGGAGTTTCAGAATTCACGACTTTGCGAATCCTGATGTTAAGCCTTCGGTTCTTCAACCCATGAAACCCCGAAATACCGAGTTTCGATGCACTTCACCAATAACTGGCTCACACAAATCCTTTTTCCCCTTCGAGACTTTGCCTTTTGTAACCTCACGAATCTTGAGGCAAGGGTTTTAACCCTTCAACTTGTGAATCCACGAAATGAAATTACGCGAGTGATCCAATGGTTCTTATCGACTCAGATCCTACGGTCTGATTTCTCCCAAACTTAAAACTTGAAAAATAGGCTTACCATAACTCCCCTACTCCTCTGCAAGATCTAACGGCTCTCGGGACTTCACGAATTCTCCATGGAGATTTCTGACCATCCAATGCCTCCTTGACAACTCTTGCGAAGTGAACACGGTAATTCCTTCACTGCTATTTCGGGATTTCAAGAGGATCATTCTTCCTCGTACAAGGTTACTAAGACTTGCACCTTCCAATCCTTTTCCAGGTTCTTGGTGAGATTTCTAAGAAGGGTGTCTCTATGGGGAGATCTATCTAGGGTATGACCTGAGATGAATAAGGGTATAGATTTCTCGAGAACAAACTTGAAGTCTGAATTAATTCAATATGTGTATAAATAGCGATTTATAAAACATAAGCCATACGCAGTCTTTCCATTTTAAGCATGCAGCCACCATTTCTAAATCAAAACACTACACAGGCAGTCTTATACTCAAACCATTCATAAAAATTCATAGACTGTGAGCATACACGTCAACATATAAATTTCAAGATGCAAGATGTAAAACACTTATCAAAAATAACACCAGATGTGACTGCAATTGCTAAGAGGGGTGCTCGTTTCCACCCAACTATAATCTCAGCGACTCCCAACGGATTTACCACTAGCCACCCCCAAGCTAAGACCACGATGCTGCAAGACTACATCTCTGTATTCCAGTGACCGAGAATGAAGGTTACTCTCCTCCTTCTCTTCTATCACTCACTCAGTGTTTTTCTAGAGTTCATCTTCCTCTTTCCCTTGAGTCTTCCCCTTGATCACCCACTCTTCCTGCCTTTTCTCTGTTCAGCGAGGTTGTGTGTGGCATAATTTTCCTTGTAGTGGTCAGGTATGAGGACTCTATGGATGGGCGGTTCACCCCCATCCCTCATTACTCATGAGGAGCCCTTTACCTACCAATCCCGATGAGTCATTTAATTCGGGGCCAGCGAGCCTCTCTTGGTTCTCTAGGCCAGTGAAGTCCAATTATGGTATTGGTTTTGGGTGGAAGTTAATGCCACCATTCTAGGTTCCTTCCACCACCTTTCTTCAGCCATCGTGGTCTCTTTTTCAACACCTTCCCCTCTCAACAATCCTGCAATATATATATATATATATTATTAACATTCATTGACCTTTTCCACAAGGTCCATTCACATCACACATTCATTTTTTTTGAGTTTGCCATAGTTCTTGGCCAGTATAGTTATTTTTACAGACTAGGGGAAGCAGGGTGTTACAATCCCCTCCCCCTTAAAGGAACATCATCCTTGATGTTCTTATCTATCAACATGACATGCATGTACAGAAGTAAACAAAATCGGATATTCCTGTCTCATGGAATCCTCCATTTCCCATGTAGCTTCATCTGGGCCAAAATGTTTCCACTGCACCTTGACCTGTGC
>JZKD02S0192172.1:319824-340471 GCA_000966675.3 Picea glauca | reverse complement strand
CCTATTAATTCACTTTTTGACCATCTTTTACCTTGCCCTAAGGGGGAATTCGACCCATAACTAACTAAACCCCTTGAATCTCTCCTTGAGAAGCTCAAGAGACACTCCACACATGAGGAGCGCCCCCCAAGATATACCAAAACCCTAACTATACCAAAAACCTAACTCTAAACCTATTCTAACCCCTTGCCCAACCTTAGGCACTAGTCATTAGTTGACCTAGGGAAAGGACTGCTTAACATTTAGATTTAGATTTGCACTTGCATTGCTGCTTGTCATATAGGCTAGTTTTCCCCTTGGCCTATAATCAATTGAAACTAACTCCTAGAACATTGTAATTAAAATTAACTTAGTAACTAGGGACAACCCCCCTTGGCTTCCCTAGGAGTAAGCCTAGACGGAAGAGGTTCTTGTCAAGGTGACAGTGTGCGTAAGAACCTAGAAATTGTGTCTCCGAGGGCACACTAAGTGAGCAGGACTTAGCTCACGTCTGCAAGTGTGCATAAGGGTGACAACAGGAGGTTTCAACGAAAATCAATAGTTGTGACTTAATAAAACATTGATATGGATGACTCTCCGCCAATTCAGAAATTTAGTGCTCTAGGGCTCCGAGACATTCAGTTCTTGTGTCTCTCAATTCCCCCAGAGTGAAAATCCTCTGAAGTACTTACCCTGCTCCTCCTACTACTTGATCCAACAGTCTAGAAAGGTCCCGAAGGGATCTTATATTGACAGGCTGCATGCCTTATAAAATTTGGGCTCTCACTTCATATTGAATTATCTTAGCCAGCCACCCACAGGTGAGGCATGTTGCAGTCCAGGGACTCACTTCATAGTGAATTATCTCAATTCAAATCACTTCTAAGTTAATTAAGATACATGAAAACTACATGAAAAAATAAATATTCATGTCGCAACATAAACTAAGCCATGCACAACAATAACCAATGAGCATGTATATTCTAAATATTAATTCAAATATAAATAAATACACAGTAGGATAAATCATACATAGGTAAATAACCATAACAAAGAGAACTTATATT
The DNA here is from genome assembly GCA_000966675.3 of Picea glauca. Classification (NCBI taxonomy): domain Eukaryota; kingdom Viridiplantae; phylum Streptophyta; class Pinopsida; order Pinales; family Pinaceae; genus Picea; species Picea glauca. Next base: position 339,425 of record JZKD02S0192172.1, on the reverse strand, counting down.
TTCTGAAAACACGGCATCAACTCGATGCAGACCAAGGAAACTCCACCCAACTATAGACATTGTTTTCCAAGTCACAACAATAGTGTGACCCCCGAGCCAGGGATATGAGTCCATAAGGACAGATTCCAGGGTGTCACTTGGCTTCCTGAGCCAGTGAATTATGAGGTTCCCATAGGCCTTTCATCACTCACAACAATCCAAAGTACACCAGCTCTCTTCTACCCAGTCTACAGAACATAAAAGAATGGACCCCCTTCTCTACCACAAAGTCCCTCAGGCCATCCATCTCTTCCAGGGATCCAGTTCTTCTGGTCAAGAATATCCCTATTGGGACTCTTAGGACTCACAAATGTGAGTTAATTGAAACATGGGCCAAGGAATCACATACATGCCGACACCAAATCCTAGTTGGAATACACCAACAGTCTATACAACCAATGATTATGGATTTTCTCATCAATTTTGTTTCCTTCCCTAAGAAGCTCTCGAATCAGATGGGACGAGTAGGTCAAGGGATGAGTGGAGAACAAAAGAGAAATGAAAGATGTGATGAGTGAGTGAGTGAGTGAGTGAGTGAGTGAGTGAATGAGTGAGGATGAAGCAACTAGAGAATAATAACGATAACGAGAATGAGAACCCTACATACAAACCAAGGATGGGTTTATGTAATTCTTGGAATTAAGGAGACACTTCCCCCCCCACCCCCAAGAATATCATGTAATTGTTATTCTCCATTAAAACAAAATGGGTAAATAAAGTATAAGGTAAATACTTATACTTATCAATTTAAGGAAATATCGAGTACAAAAGTATTTTCTCTAGCAGAACCTTATCCTTCAGATCAACAAGAAATCCTAAATATAAAGTGCCATCATAAACATGGTGTTGTCTAATCTTTGATCGAACCCACCTAGAAGCTCTGATAGTCATGCAATGCCTTGAGAAGTTCTCATATCTTCCCTGTTTCCAGTTGTCAAAATAAATATTGGAATCTTCACCTGTAGACTAAATACTCCACCAATTTACCGATCCATCCACAGTAGGGCTAATGTAATCTTCTTGCCTCCCTGTATTCAAAGTGTATAGTTAATCTAAGACATCCTATTCCATGTTCTCATTGATCAGATTTGTATATCAAGGACCTTGGTAAGGGTTTAAAGGTTGGGTTACTTTCATACCATCTGCTTCAAAGGTGATGATTTCCTTCTTGAGATCTATAACAATGTCATTTTCATATGTCAATTTGATACCCAATATAACTAGATATAGATCCTTCTTTCCCATTATTTCTATGACCTTGAAGTCTACTAATGTTTTAACGCTAGCTAAATCCACTTCTACATTTTGTAGCCTCCCAATAGGATAGAAATAGTATTGATTGGCCATGCTCAATTGAATAGGTGAATAAACAATCTTGGTATTACCCATGGCTTCCCAATTATTATTTGGTAGTATGTTGACGTCAGACCCGAAATCTACCATAACATCACTAATCTCGTAGATGTCGATGTGAGAATTTAGTCTAAATTCCCTTCCTGATATCTACTTCTTCCTCTGTATTCTACATGTATGTATCTCTGGAAGATTAGCAACAATCATCTCCTCTGGGCTCCCTTCAGCCTGCAAAGTCCCCCTAATAATGTTCTGCAACTTCTTAGTAATTTGTTCGTCATCCAAAATGTTAGAAAAGAGTTAAAACCATAGATCAATAATATTTTGAGATGTCGTTGGCATGTCCTTCATAACTAACATTTCTACAAGGTTCTGGAAGAACTCCTTTTTCCTTAGGGGATCATACTTAGCATACACTCGTACCAATTTATGAATATTACCTTGATTGGGATTGTCAATATCAACACCATTCCTTGTTCCTCCTCGACTAATAATGTTAATCTTAGGCTCCTTTTCTTCAGTAATGAGCCAAAGCTTAGAATTTATTAAATTGGCACCCTATTGTCTTATGCGATCTTCCCATTTGGAAATAAATTCTGGATAGTCCTCAATGGAATGAGTGTTGTTTATGCAATGTGCACAACAAGGTCTTATCATTAGTGGATAATCTCTTGTGAGATTCCCTTATTCATCACAATTGTAACAATGATTTGGTCCTCTCCCATCATTTTTCCCTCCTAGGAATCCTCCCCCACCTTTGTGTCCTCCGCCAAACCTTGGACGAACTTCATTAACCCTAAATGAAGATTGGTCTAACCTGTCTGGAAGAGAATAAAGGGAATGCAATTTCTTGGTGGTGTGATCTAGTTGGATATCGATGGCCACCCACCTTTTCCAACTGGCTCAAAATAGCTTTCTAACAATTTTGATAATTTACTATTTTTAGCAGTTTTTTGGGTCCTGAACTTTCGGAGCCATTTTGAATCCCTAAACGACGTTTTTTGGGGTATGTTGCAATAATGAAATTTTGTGCAACTATTGTAGTCCTCAGATAGATCTCTCCAATGGGCTATCATACGCCTAAAACGAAGATCGTATGCAAAAGTTATGACCCCGGGAAGTTGATGTACTGACTTACCCAAACGGGGCCCACATGACTTTTGGCGCTTCATCTCCTAGGGTTAGGTTTTTGGATGTTTAGGAAACTCTTGTTTATTGTAAAAATGCCTTGAGAGCCTCATTGTAATCATCTTCTTGAGAATGAGTGCAACCATCACATCTCTTGTCAGAGATAAGCCACCACCATTCCAACAAGCTTGTTTCCACTGCATTTTACAGTTTCCAACTTATTTCTTTATTGAATAGAAAACCTGTTTTACTGTATCTCTATTATTTTGTGTTAAGCACCTATTAATAATCTGTATTCATTTTGTTCTGCTCATAAAATATGGATCAGTGGTATTAGAGCGGTCTGCTCCTTGTCGTCTTAATGCATGTCCCCAACGAGGTCGGAGTACAAAGACTTGGGTCTCGAGCTTGTTTCTCTTGAGGGAAAAATCTCTCGCACGCCCAAGCGACCTCTCATGGCAGGAGAAAAGAAATATGATGGGACATGAGATCCTTTCAAACTATTGATTGAGGAAGCCCTCACGCAACAGAGGAACAATATGATGGATAGTTTCGCACAAATCCTTCAGTGGCTACCAACATGCGACTCATCTTCTTCGAGCGGAGGCATCACCCCCTTCAAGATACAAATAAACTTTGATATTCCTATATTTGAATGTCAGATAGACGCAGATGCTGTAGACAAGTGGTTGAATCTACTAGAAGGGTATTTTTCTGTCCATAACTTTTTAAATAGAGAAAATATTTCTTTTTCACTCCTCAAAGTCGTTCTCCATGTCAAATATTGGTGGGAAACGTTCTGTGAGCAAAAGGAAATAGAGGAGCCCTCATTATTTTCAATCACAGCCACATGGGAATCCTTCAGGGATGCTATTAAGGAACAATACTACCTTGTCAAAAGTTATGACGACCTGTATACCAAATGGACAACACTACGACAAGCAGTGCCAGATTTCACAAATATCTTCCATACCTTGTGCACCAACTTGGGTATAAAAGATTCGAAGCAACATTTGGTGCTCAAGTATCATGGCACTGTGCATAGATACATCCAGTCTGAAATGGAATTTCTGGACATCTCATCCTTCGGCACGGCCTACTGATATGCCGTCAAAGTCAAGAAGAAGCTCAAACAAAAGACATGGCTATTTGGGCTTGGGAACCCCTCACAACAAAAGCCAAGAAAGGGTGGCCCCAACCCACAGAACAAAGGATAGAGAAAATATGGACAGTATCAGGACAACCAGTCCAAGCCGCAAGCAAAGAAGGACACCAAAAAGACAAAGAAAGACACCGGGAAGTGGTGTGATTTCCATAAGAGCCCTTGGCATAACACCACTGACTGCCGATCAAAGAAGTCACTGGTGGCCGAAGTGAAAGCCTCTGAATCAGATGTGGATTCTGAATATGAGACAAAACCAGAGAGGAGAAGATGAATCATTGACGCGGAACCTAGTGCCACCGCTACTACCACCAAGCTCCAACTTGGTGAACCAGACGAGCCAGAAGAAGGAGAGTGACTTTTCCATTCACAAATGTGAGTAAAAGGCACCCCGTTGCACATCAACATTGATAGCGGTAGCCAAAAGAACCTCATATCAGCAGAGGTCATCAAGTAGCTGGCCCTACCAACAATGCCAAACCCACAACCCTACACCATTGGATGGATCCACCAAGGAAGTGATCTCCACGTCAGCCAACAGTGTCGACTATCGTACAACATCAAGCCCTTCAAAGACGAGGTATTGTGTGATGTTGCTCCTCTCAAAGTTTGTGATGTTCTTTTGGGCCAACCTTATTTATGGAAATGTCATGTTGTATATGAGTCTAGGCCTCGTAGTGTTATTATTACTTTTAATAGGAAATTGTACAGGATACACGAGGCAATCTCACCTAGTGTTATTTCTTTGATCTCTGCTAACCAATGCAGGAAGGTCATCTCTCAGATGGGGAAGTTTGTCTTCTTCATGATTTGCTCTCAGAGTAAATGAAAGATCACAACCACATATAGGGTCTCTATCGTCGACCTATCCACATAGTAGAAGCAAGTATATAAGGTTGTGGAAGAATACTCGGATATCTTCTCCTCACCTACAGGGGTACCTCTGCACTGCTATGTCAAGCACCCCATCGATCTGACCCCCAGCGCACTGCTGCCCAATGGGACAGTCTATCGTCACTCTTTGTTAGAGAATGAGGGGATCAAGTGACATATCCAAGAACTGCTCCACAAGGGGCACATCCATCCCATATTATCACCTTGTGGGAGCCCAATTGTGTTGGTACAAAAGAAATATTGAACCTAGCGACTCTGTATTGATTACCAGGATCTGAATAAAATTCACAGTCAGAAATCAGTACCCAATTCCCCGAATCGACAACCTCCTTGAACAACTTACAGGGGAAAAATACTTTAGTAAGATTGATCTGAATTCTATCTACCACCAGGTCCCGATAGAACAAACAGATGTATGGAAGACTGCCTTCAAGTCAAAGGAAGGCCTTTTTGAATGGTTGGTCATGCCCTTTGGTTTGAAAAATGCTCCAGCCACTTTCATGAGAATGATGGACGATATCCTGTGACTATTCACCAATATTTTTGTAGTGGTGTATCTAGATGAAATTCTAATTTACAGCAAGACTTGGGCCGAACACTTGCAACATATTCAATAGGTTCTGCACACCCTACAGCAGCACAAGCTATACGCCAACTTGGAAAAATGCTCCTTTGGCATGGACAAGGTCCATTACCTGGGATACATCATTTATCAACATGGCGTACATGTGGAGCTAGCCAATATCCAAGTCATTCATGACTAGCCAGCCCCAAACACACTCATTGAGCTTCGGATCTTCTTGGGCCTTACCAATTTCTACCACAGTTTTGTGCTAAGATTCTCCCATATTGCATGGGCCCTTAGCCAAAAAACCAGGGGTGGTGGTAAGGCGAAATTTGCGTGGGGTCGGTCCCAACAAAAAGCATTCAATGATTTGAAATAGTGCTTGTGCTCAGCCCTGACACTTTCACTACTAGACCTGTAACATCCCTTTGAGATTGAGCCAGATGCTTTAGACTATGTTGTGGGTGTCATTCTCTCTCAACACGACCACCCGCTGTCCAATCATAGTGAGACATTGTCAGATACTATCCATAAGTACCCTACTTACGACAAAGAAATGTACTCCATTGTGAAAGCCTGTCACCAGTGGAGACATTACATTCTTGGGAAGGAGACAGTTATCCACATTGATCATAAGCCATTGTAGTTCATGCAGACACAGGGAAAATTGCAGAATGACTGCCATCAAAAGTGGTCCACATACTTGCAACAATTCCACCTCAACATCAAGTATAAAAAAGGAAGCACCAATCACATCGTTGATTGGCTTAGGAGACCACCAGTCACGACACTCACCAAGGTGCTAGACTCTTGCAGCCATGAGACCTCTAGATGGCCCCAACTCTATGAGATAGACCCAGACTTCACCACCACCTACCAAATATTTGGTGCAAACACAATTATCTATAATTTCCATCTTCAGGATGGGTTGTTATGTCATCTAGGCCATATCTGTGTTCCATCAAGTGAGTGAGAGAAGATGATCTGGGAAGCCCACTACAGTTGGGTGGCAGGACACTTCAGTGTTAAAAAGATAGTGGTGATGCTACTGAAACATTTCTACTAGCCGAAACTTTGAGAGGAGGTCAACAAGTATATCAGGTCCTGCATTGCATGCACTATTGCCAAACCGACCACTAAGAAACAGGGCCTGTACACCAATCTTCCTACTCCCGATAGGCCATGGGAATCCATCTCAATGGACTACATGTCGGGCCTCCTGTCCACCAAGAGAGGAAATGACTGTGTTTTTGTGGTTGTTGATCACTTTTCTAAGATGGTGATTCTAGTTGCCTGCAAGAAGAGAATCATAGCAGAGGCCACTTCCAAGCTCTTATTTGAACAATTTTGGGTACATTTTCGAATCCCACAAACCATTGTCTCAGATCAGGATAGTTTATTTCTTAGCACATTCTGGTCGAGCCTCCGGTCATTGCTGGACACCAAGATCACCAAATCCACGACCTTCCACCACGAGACAGATGGCCAAACCAAGGTTGTAAATTGAATGATTGTGCATATCCTTCAGATGTATAATTCAAAGCACCCCCACACATGGGATGAGGGCCTTCCCTATTTCTAGCATAGCTACAACCGAACCCTGCAAAGTTCAATTGGCCACAACCCCTTTCAAGTGGGGTTGGGATTCCAACCATTGGGTCCCATAGCTGTTGCACTTCCCCTTGTAGTCACCTTGACCGACTCATCTCCTGCTCCAACTGAAGCTGACAAAGCCACCCGGTTCATTGAGTGGATCTAGCACATATGCCAATAGGTTTAGGATATCCTATATAATTCCAATGAAAAGTACAAACAATGACATGATCAACATCGGGTGCCACATAAGTTTCAGGTGGGAAACAAAGTTTGGTTGCACTTGCAGAAAGAACACTCTACATGACCCCATCAGAATATTTGCACACTTCGTTATGGGTCGTACACTATCACCAAGGCTGTGGGGGATAATTCTTTTGAGCTCAACATTCCTCCTATCCTTGGCCTGAACCCAGTGTTCAACGTGGACCTCCTTCGACCTTATTTCCCACAATTATTGGACACCTCAGACGTAGAAAAACATCTGAAACCAACAGAGCTCAACCCTGACTGCATACAATAGGAATCCAATGATCATATTGTGGACACACAGATCAAGGGCACTTGACAACAAAGGATCCATCATTATTGAGTTGTCAAAGCAGGGCAGTTTCTGGACCAAGGCAAGTGGCTCACCCGAGGCCAAATTTAGTACAACTAAACTTTGATATTCCTATATTTGAAGGTCAGATAGACGCAGATGTTGTAGAAAAGTGGTGGAATCTACTAGAAGGGTATTTTTCTGTCCATAACTTTTCAAATAAAGAAAAGATTACTTTTGCACTCCTCAAAGCCATTCCCCATGTCAAATATTGGTGGGAAACGTTCTGTGAGAAAAAGGAGATAGAGGATGCCTCATTATTTCCAGTCACAACCACCTGGGAATCCTTCAAGAATGCTATTAAGAAACAATACTACCTTGTTGGAAGTTATGATGACCTGTATACCAAATGGACCACACTACGGCAAGCTGTGCCAAATTTCACAAATATCTTCCATACCTTGCGCACCAAGCTGGGTATCAAAGATTCAGAGCGACATCTGGTGCTCAAGTATCATGGTGTTGTGCATAGATACATCCATACCGAAATGGAATTTCTAGACATATAATGCTTCAGAATAGCCTACAGATATGCCGTCAAAATCGAGCAGAAGCTCAAACAAAAGACACGGCTATTTGGGCCTAGGAACCCCTCACAACAAAATCTAGGAAAGGGAAGCCCCAACACACAGAACAAAGAACAGAGAAAACATGGACAGTATCAGGACAAGCAGTTTAAGCCGCAATAAAAGAAGGACACCAAAAAGACAAAGAAAGACACTGGGAAGTGGTGCGACTTCCATAAGAGCCCTTGGAATAACACTACCGACTGCTGCTCAAAGCAGTCACTGGTGGTCGAAGTGAAAGCCTATGAATTAGATGTGGATTTAGACTCTGATCCAGAACCAGAAAGGGGAAGAAGGATCATTGACGCAGAACCTAGTGCCATCGTTGCTACCACCAAGCTCCAACCTAGTGAACCAGAAGAGCTAGAAGAAGGAGAGCACCTTTTCCATTCACAGATGTGAGTAAAAGGCACCCCACTGCACTTAATCGTTGATAGCGGTAGCCAGAAGAACCTCATATCAACAAATGTCTTCAAGTAGCTGGCCCTACCAACAATGTCGCACCCACAACCCTACACCATTAGATGTCTCCACCAAGGAAGCGATCTCTGTGTCAGCCAACTGTGTCGACTCTCATATGAAATCAAGCCCTTCAAAGACGAGGTATTGTGTGATGTTTCTCCTCTTGAAGTTTGTGATGTTCTTTTGGGCCAACCTTATTTATGGAAACGTCATGATCTATATGAGTCTAGGCCTCGTAGTGTTATTATTACTTTGAACAGGAAATTGTATAGAATACCCAAGGCAATCCCACCTAGTGTTATTTCCTTGATCTCTGCTAAGAAATGAAGGAAGTTCATCTCTCAGATGGGAAAGTTTATCTTCTTTGTGATTCGCTCTCAGAATAAGAGAAAGTTCACAACCACATCTAGGGTCTCTGTGGCCAACCTCTCCACACAGTAGAAGCAAGTAGATAAGGTCATGGAAGAATACTCAGATATCTTATCCTCACCTACAGGGGTACCTCTGCACTGTCAGTTCAAGAACCCCATCTATTTGACCCCTGATGCACCACTTCCCAATGGGCCAGTCTATCATCACTCTTTGTTAGAGAATGAGGAGATCAAGCGACAGATCCAAGAACTACTCCACAAGGGGCACATCTGTCCTAGCTCATCACCTTGTGGGAGCCCAATCGTGTTGGTACAGAATAAATATGGAACCTGGTGACTCTATATTGATTACCAGGCTCTGAATAAAATCAAAGTCATAAATCAGTACCTGATTCCCCGAATCGAAAACCTCCTTGATCAACTTACGAGGGCCAAATACTTCAGTAAGATTGACCTGAAGTCTGGCTACCACCATGTCCTGATAGAACAAACAGATGTATGGAAGATTGCCTTGAAGTCAAAGGAAGGCCTTTTTGAATGCTTCGTCATGCCCTTTGGTTTGACAAATTCTCCAGCCACTTTCATGAGGATGATGGACGATATCCTGCGACTATTCACCAATACTTTTTTAGTGGTGTATCTGGATGACATTCCAATTTACAGCAAGACTTGGGCCAAACACTTGCAACATATTCAACAAGTTTTGTACACCCTACAATAGCACAAGCTATATGCCAACTTGGAAAAATGCTCCTTCGGCATGGACAGGGTCCATTACCTGGGATACATCATTGATCAACATGGTGTACATGTGGATCTAGCCAAGATCCAAGTCATTTGTAACTGGCCAGCCCCAACTACACTCACTGAGCTTTGGAGCTTATTAGGCCTTGCCAATTTATACCACAGGTTTGTGCTGGGATTCTCCCATATTGCATGAGCCCTCAGCCAAATAAACAGGGGTGGTGGTAAGGCAAAATTTGTGTGGGATCAGTCCCAAAAACAAGCATTCGATGATTTGAAGCAATGCTTATGCTTAGCCCCAATACTTTCACTACTAGACCTGCAACATCCCTTTGAGATCGAGACATATGCTTTAGACTATACTATGGGTGTCGTTCTAACTCAACACGGCCACCTCGTGGCCTATCATAGTGAGACATTGTCAGATACTGTCCGTAAGTACCCTACTTACAAAAGGGAAATGTACTCCATTGTGCAAGATTGTCACCAGTGGAGACATTACATTCATGGGAAGGAGATAGTCATCCACACTAATCATAAGCCACTATATTTCATGTAGACACAAGGAAAATTACAGAATGACCGCCATCAAAAGTGGTCCACATACTTGCAGCAATTCCACCACAACATCAAGTATAAAACAGGAAGCACCAATCACATTGTTGATTGCCTCAAGAGACCACCAGTCGTGGCACTCACCACGGTGCTAGACTCTTACGGCCATGAGACCTCTAGATGGCCCCAACTCTATGAGACAAGCCCTGACTTCACCACCACCTACCAAATGTTGGGTGCAAATGCAGTTATCAATAATTTCCATCTTCATGATGGGTTGTTGTGTTGTCTGGGCCATATCTGTGTTCCATCAAGTGAGTGAGCGAAGCTGATCTAGGAAGCCCACTACAGTCAGGTGGCAGGACACTTTGGTGTCAAAAAGACAGTGGTGATGCTACAAAAACATTTCTACTAGCCGAAACTTCGACATGAGTTCAACAAGTATATCAGGTCCTACACTACCTACGCTATTGCCAAACTGACCACTAAGAAACATGGCCTGTACACCCCTCTTCCTACTCCTGATAGGCCATGGGAATCCATCTCAATGGACTACATGTCAGGCCTCCCGTCCACCAAGTGGGGAAATGACTGTGTTTTTGTGGTTGTTGATCGTTTTTCTAAGATGGTGATTCTGGTTGCTTGTAAGAAGAACATCACAGCATAGGCCACTTCCAAAATATTCTTTAAATGAGTCTGGGTACATTTTTGAATCCCACAAACCATTGTCTCAGATTGGGATAGTCAATTTCTCAGCACATTCTAGTCGAGCCTCTAGTCATTGTTGGACACCAAGCTCACCAAATCCATGGCCACACTCACTGATATTTGGAGCTTCTTAGGCCTTTCCAATTTCTACCACAGGTTTGTGCTAGGATTCTCCCATATTGCATGAGCCCTCAGACAAATAAACATGGGTGGTGGTAAGGCAAAATTTGTGTGGGGTCGGTCCCAACAACAAGAATTCGATGATTTGAAGCATCGCTTATGATTAGCCCCAGTACTTTCACTACTAGACCTGCAACATCCCTTTGAGATTGAGACATATGCTTTAGAGTATACTGTGGGCATCGTTCTCACTCAACATGACCACCCTGTGGCCTATCATAGTGAGACATTGTCAGATACTGTCCGTAAGTACCCTACTTACAAAAGGGAAATGTACTCCATTGTGCAAGCCTGTCACCAGTGGAGACATTACATTCATGGGAAGGAGACAGTCATCCACACTGATCATAAGCCACTATAGTTCAAGTAGACACAAGGAAAATTACAGAATGATCGCCATCAAAAGTGGTCCACATACTTGCAGCAATTCCACCACAACATCAAGTATAAAACAGGAAGCACCAATCACGTTGTTGATTGCCTCAGGAGACCACCAGTCGTGGCAATCACCACGGTGCTAGACTCTTGCAGCCATGAGACCTCTAGATGGCCCCAACTCTATGAGACAGGCCCTGACTTCACCACCACCTACTAAATGTTGGGTGCAAACGCAGTTATCAATAATTTCCATCTTCAGGATGGGTTGTTGTGTCGTCTAGGCCATATCTGTGTTCCATCAAGTGAGTGAGCGAAGCTGATCTGGGAAGCCCACTACAGTCAGGTGGCAGGACACTTTGGTGTCAAAAAGACAGTGGTGATGCTACAGAAACATTTCTATTGGCCGAAACTTCGACAGGAGTTCAACAAGTATATCAAGTCCTGCACTACCTACGCTATTGCCAAACCGACCACTAAGAAACATGGCCTATACACCCCTCTTCATACTCCTGACAGGCCATGGGAATCCATCTCAATGGACTACATGTCAGGCCTCCCATCCACCAAGCGGGGAAATGACTGTGTTTTTGTGGTTGTTGATCGCTTTTCTAGGATGGCGATTCTAGTTTCCTGTAATAAGAACATCACAGCAGAGGCCACTTCCAAAATATTCTTTAAACGAGTCTAGGTACATTTTTGAATCCCACAAACCATTGTCTCAGATTGGGATAGTCGATTTCTCAGCACATTCTGGTCAAGCCTCTAGTCATTGCTGGACACCAAGCTCACCAAATCCATGGCCTTCCACCCCCAGACAGATGGCCAAACCGAGGTTGTAAATCAAATGATTTTGCATATCCTTCACATGTATAATTCAAAGCACCCCTAGACATGGGATGAGAGCCTTCCCTATGTCCATCATAGCTACAACCGATCCCTACAAAGCTCAACCGACCACAACCCCTTTCAGGTGGGGTTGGGATTCCAACCATTGGGTCCCATAGATGTTGTACTTCCCCTTGAGGTCACCTCGACCAACTTATCTCCTACTGCAACTAAAGATGACAAAGCCACCTGATTCATTGAGTGGATCCAACACATCTGCCAACAATTTCAGGATATCCTACAGAAGTCCAATTACAAGTACAAACAACGCCATGATCAACATCGGGTGCCACATAAGTTTCAGGTGGGCGAAAAAGTTTGGTTACACTTGCAGAAAGAATGCCTTACAGGATCCCATTGGAAGCTTTTCCCACTCCATTATGGGTTGTAAACTATCACCAAGGCTATGGGGGATAATGATTTTGAGCTCAACATTCCTCCTTTCCTTGGCCTGCACCCAATGTTCATCGTGAACCTCCTTTGGCCTTATTTCCCACCATTATTGGACACCTCAGACGTAGCAGAACATCTGACACCAACAGAGCTCCACCCCGACTTCATACAACATGAGTCTAGTGATCATATTGTGGACACACAGATCAAGGGCACTCGACAACAAAGGATCCATCTTTATCGAGTCGTCAAAGTGGGGCAGCTCCTGCACTAAAGCAAGTGGCTCACCCGGGGCCAAATTCAACAGAAATTTCCTCATCTGATGGGGGAAATCAAGGCAATGGATACCATTGCTTCCTAAGGAGGGAGGATTCATCTAGGTGGATATCGATGGCCACCCACCTTTTCCAGATGGATCAAAACAACTTTCTAACAATTTTGATAATTTACTATTTTTAGCAGTTTTTCGGGTACTAAACTTCCAGAGCCGTTTTGAGGCCCTAAACGACATTTTTGGGGGTATGTTGCAATCATGATGTTTTGTGCAATTGTTGTATTCCTCGGATAGATCTTTCCAATGGGCTATCATATGCCTAAAATGGAGATCGTATGCAAAAGTTACGACCTCGGGAAGTTGATGTACTAACTTACCCAAACGGGGCCCACATGACTTTTGGCGCTTCATCTCCTAGGGTTAGGTATTTGAATGTTTAGGAAACTCTTTTTTATTGTAAAAAGGCCTTGAGAGCCTCATTGTAATCATATTCTTGCGAATAAATGCAACCGTCACATATCTTCTTAGAGATAAGCCGCCACCATTCCAACAAGCTTGTTTCTGCTGCATTTTACAGTTTCCAACTTATTTCTTTATTGAATAGAAAACTAGTTTTACTGTATCTCTGTTATTTTTTGTTAAGCACCTATTAATAATATGTATTCATTTTGTTCTGCTCATAAAATCTGGATCATGGTGTGATTTCGAAACCTGTAGAATTCACAGTATATCGTATTCAGAACAAGTGAATACTTTTGTACGATTAGACAATGCCAAGGGGAGTGACCATGGATTTGACATATTTTGTAATATTCCCCACTCTAGCATCCTTGATTATTTTGGAAAGGTTGGTACTAAAATGGGCCATGAAATGGTTTTGTAGTGGCAACTTGCACAACCCCTCTCAATGGTCCTACTGGTAGAGGCGCCATCGAGTTCTGAGAGGGTCATGCGCCCCTCAGTCTAGGACATTCTATTGATATATGACCCTCCCTGAAGCAAACATTACATCATACATGTGGTCAACTTGCTCTAGGGAGGTTCAATTCTTGAATCTTGTTGGTTAACGCCCAAATATGGCCTTGTAGCTATGAAATACTAGTGTCTTTAGTCGGTCTCATAACCCTCAAGCTTCCTGGGTAGCCATCCATTGCTTCAATTTTCATTTCTTATTCTAAGGCTTCCCATAATATGGTGATCCATTGTTGGTTAATAGTATTTGGTTCAATGATAACATACCCTATATAAACCATTCTCATTGGTGTTCTTCGTGGATGGATTTTTCCAATTTCCCTATTGCATCCTTAAATATTTGGTTATACTGCCAGGAAGACTCACCATCTCTCTATTTGATCTCCTGCATCTCATACATAGCATGATGTTCTGATTGGGGTAAGAAGAATTATGCTATGAACTCTTGTTTGACTTGAGCAAGAGTGAAATCATTTCCTTGAGGATTCCCTGGTTTAATGGATTTCATATACCATTTTAATTCACGACCTCTCAAGGTGGTATGAAACTCGATTAGTTTTTTAGAATCTAGAGTTCCACTAGACCTCTAGAAGGCCTCACAAAGAAACCAATGTTGTTCTACATCTACATCCCCTTTACCCAAAAATTATGGTTATCAAGTGAGGGATCCTCCATGTTTATTTTCCATCGAAGAAATTGGGGACCATATCAAAATAAATCCTAAAGGTCCTGGTTGTGAAATAACTAAAATACTTTCCACACTACTATTTCTATGATTGCTTACACTTACAAGACTAGAATGGCTCAACGCAATAGAACCTACAAAAATATTAATTTGAGAGAATACCAAATTTGCAGACAACGTTGGGGGAGTAAGAAACTTGGGAATGAGTCCTTCATCGATAGAATGGAGTTCATTAATCTAGGGGGTCACGTGATCTTGCAAGAGTGCAGTCCTATAAATTTCAACATTATGAGCTATGATTATCTCATAAATCCTTATGAGGTATCGGTTGAGTAACCTACTCTAGATGTAACACTTATTCTCGCTACTTTGTTCATTTCACATAATCTTTCCACCTCTTGTTTTCATCCTTCAGAACCTTCACTACTCTCGCCAAATATTTCCTTACACCATCGACTAGCCAATCGTCCATGTCTCTGCAAGTCTTGCAAACTTTATAATTCCTTCTTCCAAATACCATCACATTCCATATCCTTCCGCAATGGATTAGATCTCTTCACAACCTTTCTCATCTGAGTATGTCACCCCTTTTCAGTAGCCGCAACCCTCCTCAAATCGCGTTCATTTATTGCAGTGTTCTCTCGTCAAACCCCCATCACTTGAAACTCCTTTTTTATCGGCTCATTAACTTTCCTTGAAGCACCCCCCCCCCCTCCAAGGAAAAAGGGTCATATCCACTAGAATAGGTAAAATCCCCTCTTCTGCAAGAAAAAATTTAATCCAAAGGGGTATTTCCCCCAATAGTCTTCCTTGGGCTACTTCCTTGAATACAACTTCTTTTTTTGAAAAAGACTGGTGGTTCTCAATGGAAAATTCAATGATATATCCTTCCAAGGTGGTCTATACCCAGAAATCCACAGCTCTATAAATTTGATGATCTAGTTGGTGAAGGGTTGCTAAACGCTGAACACTCCAATCATAGGTTCTCTTGACTCCATATTTGAATTCTTTTTCATATTGTAACTTGTTGAGCCATTGAAATACCTCTTTCGGGAATCAAATCCAGAAGATATTGTACTGGTCGCTTGTTGGTTCTAAGTAAAAGATAATTCTCTTCACAACCCTCACACTTTGGTGTCATAGTTCAACTTCTTGCAAAATAAATTAATCACAAATTCTTTCCCACCAATTCTCATTTTCAGACTTAAAGATGTGATGCAACATCCTCTAAAAATTCACTAAAAATCTAGTTGTAGTCTAGATGGTAAGGATACTTGACTCTCACCCAAGAGACCTAGGTTCCAGTCCCTACAATGAAACCATTTGTTGGTGCACAATTGGAGACTGGGATTTTGAGAGGTTACCAACAAATATTTCTTTGTAGTCTAGTAGCACTAACATATTCAACCTTCTGCAAGGGAAGGAGGTCTCACCTGAAGCGCAGTAAAAAATTGTGTGTGATATAGTGAATCATCGAGGACACATCACCAGATCTAATGCAATATAATACAAATTCATACTTAAATGCTAAAATATTGTATCTTTAGAAATCTAAACTTGTATGTGCATTCAATAATCCATGTTGTGCAACATAAATATTAGTGCATACATCATAGGAGCTTGTGAACAATATCGAAACTACCAATTACATAGAACACAAAATATTGCACGTCACAAAGATCAAATATTGATACACATAATGACAAATTTGGTGCCCAAATAATCAATCACATTATTATCATATCACAACCCAACATGCATAGATTATCTCTTTCATATCATGACTTAAACAATAAAATCATAAATTAGATACCCACTATGGACTCTTAGACTTATGTGCAAGCACAATTAATTCCCCATAATTCATTACAATAACTTATCGTAGCAGACTCAATTATAGTAATGGTGATATACTAATGAAAAAATATGAACGACAAAGAATCTAGAAACAACAAACTACAACTCTTAATAATAGAACAATATATCATAATTAACTCACTAACTTAATAACTGTTGGTCACTAAAATTGCTTAATTAACTCAAACAATCAAGTGCTACATAAATTGTCAACCTAGGGAAGTCTGTTTATTTCAAAGATAACCACGCACTATATATGCTCAATTCCAAAAGAAACTTAAAGTTGTAGTAAAGGAAACTATATTAGTCACACTTTCCTTGAATGAGCTGAAGTTCTAACTTGAATTACAGGAAAACAACCTACCTATTGCAGATCTTAAAGATTACTCTAAAGAATCCTGGATTACATTAAAATAACAACTGCAACAGGAAAGAACAACTATTCTGTAACCAGAGAATAGGACCCTTACTCCCAAGCAGGAACTTCAGCACCTTATTTCTAATTAACACACTTTCATGAAAACAGTAATGTGTAGAAGGCTAACTCTATCTAGCAGAGAACAAGGCCCTCTAATTCATTCCTTTCTAAGAAGGAACCCTTAGCCCAGTCTCTAATCAGCACACTTGTGAAAAATAACTAGAAGCTTACTAATTTTACAGAGAACATGACCTTCTAATCCCTTCCATTAAGCAGGGACCCTTAACCTAGTCTCTGACTAGCACACTTGCAGAAACAATTGAAATCTACAGAGAACATGACCTTCTGATCCCTTCCTTTATAAGCAGGAACCCTTAACCCAGTCTCTGACTAGCACACTTGCAGAAATAGTTGAAATCTACAGAGAACATGACTTTCTGATCCCTTCCTTTCTAAGCAGGAACCCTTAACCCAGTCTCTGACTAGCACACTCGCAGAAACAATTGAAATCTACAGAGAATAGGACCTTCTGATCCCTTCCTTTCTAAGCAGGAACCCTTAACCCAATCTCTGACTAGCACACTTGTAGAAATAATTGAAATCTACAGAGAATAGGACCTTCTGATCCCTTCCTTTCTAAGCAGGAACACTTAACCCAACCTCTCATTAGCAAACCTCATAAAATCATCACACAAGATTACTAATGAAAATGATTATGAACTTCGTGAAAATAATGTAACATTCAATAAACTAAAGTTCTTAACAAGACAAAGTTCAGTAGTGTTTCAACAAAGCAGAATTCATTAAAAGTAGTGTTTCAGCAAGACAAAAGTTAATCAAGGCATAAATAGAAATTACACTAACACACTATAAAACTAACGGGTGAATCTTGTGAAGAAGGTGGGCCCTCCCTTCTTACAAGATTCCCCTGAGACAAAAAGGCTAGAGAAGGATGCTCAAAACAGTCTTTTATTCATCTATCAATGGATCATATTACAATCTGAAGAAAAAAAATGAAGTACGTCCCTCTCTCTGAAGCCTTATTATCACATAAAACTTGGGATCCTTTCGAATAGTGATTTCCTCTTATTTAAATAGGGAATCCCTTCGATACAATTGATCAAAAATTTCAATGTGTATCTAAGTCCTATTCTTAGTCAGATCGACTTTCTAAACCAGAACAAGATGTCCTAGTCTCGTGCAACGGAATGCTATTACAAGTGCTAAATGAAGTGTTGTTGTTACGGCTGGAGTAACAGTTCCTTCTCGTTGCTGCTGATGTTGTTTTAGCATCGCAAATCGCGGGTTGTTTCAGCCACGGGAATTGCGCTCTTGACTGTGTCAGCATTATCATGTAGGAGCGATGGTTGGTGCTTTAGAGTTTTTGTTGACTGTTGACTGTGTAACAACTTCCTTTGTGTTTCATCATCGTCGGTCCTGGGTGGCTTCCTCTGTGTTTCAGCATCTGCGGCTTTGGGCTGTGTAACAGCTTTGTGTTTCCGCCTCTGCGACCCTCAACTATGTATCAGCTCTGTGTTTCAGCATCTGCGAACCTGGACTGTGTAACAGCTCTGTGTTTCATCATCTGAGACCCTAGACTATGTAACAACTCCGTGTTTCAGCATCAGGCCTCAAATGCTAATCTACAGTTTGAACTGTTTCAGCACTTATACATTTCTAATCAATGGTTAAGTACAAGAGTGATGTAAAATATTATGCAAAATAGATTAAATGTATAGTAATGAGAAGGGACGTTGTATACCTTTCGAATGATCAGATAAAGTGATAGTATGAGTTTAAATATGGGTGATCAAGAGTGTAATAGTGGAAAAAAGTATGGGAAAAAAGGTACATTGTGTGGTCCTAACATCCCCCCCAACTCAAGGTGTTGCGTGTCCTCAGGCAACTTCACTCTGAATCAGAGTCTGAATACTGACTCTAAGCATGTAATTTACTCAAGCAGTAACTATGGGAGGTACTATCCGTTGGCGCTCTAAACCCTTGGACCTGTTGTAGTCTTTGCCATGATGATGTTTCTGTCTTCTTAGGCATCTTATAACCGATTTCATACCTTTCTATTGGCAACCAGAGGATAGGAAAATAAAACCGGTACCCTATCCAGTTTTCAGCACATTGCTGAACACACTGGATGTAGTTAGGTACCCTAGAAATTGATACCTCAAGGTTGGAAGGGCTAAAAGGATTGTGTTCTTGTCTCTTCTCAGTAGATTGCTGCCAAAACAGGTTATTTGTCTGGAGGGCAGGAATCTCTATGGATCTGATGATGTGCTGACAATCCTGGAGCACTTTTGATTGTAGTTGTTGAACATGTTCAGTCATACCTGGTTTCTTTAAGAACTCATAATATTATGTGACAAAGGTGGCTGCATTCTGTGGTTCTGGCCTTATCCATAGAAGGCAGTTGTCTTCATTGTGTTTAGCAGCCATGAAGTCATCTTGCCAAATGATTTGATTGTAGAGAAAGGAGGTGAACGCCTGAATCTGAATGTCCCCAATAAGAGGATTAAGGTTCAGCTGTCTGTTCTCAGGAATGGCTTCATTGTGGAAATATGCCTCACAGAGGAGGTGTCGATCTCTAGCAGATGCTTCTGTGAAAGTTTTGACAAAATATGATGGGTGTAGTACTGCATAGGGTTTGCCTTCTATAATTGATTTGATCTGAAACCATGTGAGTCACTCCATAAGTGTTAAGCCCTAATATTGGCTCATTACCACTTAATTGGGGCATATTAGATTAGTAATGCTATTTTATTTATGTCGGCTTTAGGCCATTAGTTGTGATTTAGATTAGTAATGT
>JZKD02S0192172.1:253192-277532 GCA_000966675.3 Picea glauca | reverse complement strand
ATGTGGATGGTTTATTATTGAATTTTTTTGAATTATAATCATGGGATATTAAATGAATGTTTAAAATCAAATATTTTATGATTAATCCCAAGGAGAAGTGTACACTAGTAGAGTAGACCAATTATCCAACCTAGGGACCCCTATTTTTACTTTGTGTCTTTTGAAATTCAAACTCATTAAATTGGAAATAAATTACTCTATAAATTAATTATGGAGAAAAATCAAGAGGAAAGGTGACCCTTAACCTATTGTTGGTTGCTTAATTGAGCTATACATTTAACATGATTGACCCAGGTTCAATTCTATTGGGGTTCCAAAAAATCCTCTAAAACTATTGGCCCTCCTGGTAAACTAGAAGGCAACGCAGTACACGGAGTGCACTGCATAGTCTCACCCGAGATAGTCTTAATGGGTGATTGAAATACTCAATTATTTGCAGTCCAAGATTGAATGGGGATCTAGGACTTGTGCATTGTGACTTCTATCTAACGATTAAGGTAATGGACTATAATTCTCATTCATGCATGTAATGTAGTTAGATATATTAATTCATTCATACATCATTCTAACATCTATTTGTAAATAGTAATAGAGATACAAAAATTCAATCACATAACACAAGTTTTATCGTGGTTCACCCCCTCCTAGGCTACGTCCATAAAGATCTGGCTCTCAAGCTCTGTTATTATGGTAGTTCCAAAACTATAGCTCTGCACAATTTACAACCCATTCTTAGTCGGGTCAAGATATTTTATGAGGAGGAATATATCAAACCATGCTCCTCATTCTGTGATATAACCCTCGATATCTACCCTCCTGACCCTCTACATCTAAACGACATACAAAAAGGTATTAGATTACAATAGTGTTATCGATACTCCATAAATCAGAACTCTTCCACACTCTCCCTTTTTCCAGCCCCCTCCTTAGACCTCCTAGGTATCTATATATATAGGTTTTTGGCTCATCATCCAATACAATGTATTACAAAAACCCTAACTCTAGCGTCATTAGGTAGTCCATGCATGCACGCATGTTGCTTTTCCTTCCAGTTGTCGCTTTCCTCTTACATGCCTTTCTTCCCAAAATAAACTTTCTTTCAGATTCAGATTGTTTCCAACAGACCCCCAACACTGACATGTGGCTCATCCCAAGCCACCTAACCCTTGTGTGCTTCGTAAATATCTCTTGCAATCGCTTGCAACTTCTCCATGAGCTCTATTTCTTGCGTTTGGGCCTACACGGTCTTCTCCTTGAGTGCGTCCAATATCTGCACTGCAATCTCATCGCTGACCATCCTTGCACATTATTCCTGGGTTTGTGCCATATATGTTTTGGCTTCCTCCACTTGTGCAATGACCTCTATTTCTCTCTCTTGGAGTGGTTCCATTTGAGCCAGGTGCTCCTTTTGTGTGTCTATGCAATTATAAGTTCTGCCTGTAGTTTCTTCATATCTTGTGCTCCTTTGATGAGCTTCATGATCGACATTTTCTTATGCCTCTTCTTGAGGTCCTAGATAGATAAACTTATCCTTTCTCCTTCCCGGTCCCACTATTGGACCTATTGATCCTCTTCGAGCTTCATCTAGAGCTGTGTTGTTTTCTCAAACAAGTCATCCGTTGCGTGGACTTTTCGATCTATCTCCTTTATCTATGTTGTTGCCTCCTCCTTCCTTTTCTCCTTCACTTCTAGTGGAGTGGTGGGTGTGAGCTCCTCCCAAAGGTGCTCGATCTCCTTTTGGTATTGATCAATTGTCTGCACAATATGATCAATCTTCTCTATCACCGTGTGTTCGGTCGTCTGCGCATTATTTGGGATTTTCTCATAGGCTACAACCACTTTCTTCTCTAGACCCTTCATGCGGTCCTTCTCATATTTGGTCTCAATATTAGCTTACTCAAGTACCAATTCTAGCTCATCCTGATTATCCTTTACCTGCTACAATTTTGCTACATTTGTGTGGGAAGAAGACTGTACCTCTTGTGTAATGTTGACTTGCAGTTTATACAAGGATTTGGTTGGTATCCGCATCAATACCAATTGTATTTGATCTAAGTCATTTAGGGGTGTCTGCCCCATGATTTATTCCATGTGCATCATGCTGGGTGTGACGTGAAATGTTGAGCTCAGTTGTGTTGTCGTCTAGATCCAGTCGTGCTCACTTGATATAGCTTCACCTCCTATCTTTGATGCTGACAAGCCCATTTCTACGCTACTACCAGCTACCTGTGCTTCCCCGAGCTACCCGAGGAGTTGTCGCATGTGTGCCATCTCTTCCTCAATTATGTCCCTTTGGCATGAAGTATTATTGAAATCCTCGACTGTGTGATCCTGGATCATTTGGGCCACCATGTTTGCATCATCCTCAGTGATCGTGTATTTTGAGGGTGTTTTGTGTTCCTTCGCCTTCTTGCGCACACCTCTTGTCTGGATGATTGGCCTCTTAGTCTATCCTTTCTCTTGTGGAGTATCACTTGATGTAGTTCCCTGTGATGCCTTGACCTATTTCTGTTGTACCTAGGGCACCTGTGTGTTGTTCTTATTCTCGTCTGGGCACCTATCTTGGATGTCCCCCCTTTTTTCTTTTGTGCCTTGTTCTGAACTGTCCTTGGTTTCTTGGAAACTGTTACTTTCTCGAGTTGTGTTTGTTCATGTCTTACCTCCTCCTCCTCCAGTCATATTCCCAATATTTAATGGCCATCTCGATTTCCACCTGCATGATGCAATAACGTAGTTGTAGCCATTAATTGTCGGGATCTTTCTATGCCTGGATCCACATTGCATATCTAGTAGTTTTGAAGTTGGATATGCCCTGATATTGTGTGATTTCTTTTGGTGTTACCCTCCAAGTGTTGGCTATGGTGTCCTTTATGTCGTGGAGATAACCATCCAATATAGTTGCATTATTTTTTTTGTTTTTGGAGTTCATAATGGCCCAGAGAGATAAGTATCGTGCTCCATGGAAGGGTGTGGGTCTAGTGGAAAAAAATGAATACTTCAGCTCCTTCCATCCAATCACGACTATCAGGATGAGTAGCCATGAATAATTAAATTCTATTCCCAAATCCTTCCAATCCTTCTAGTCATCTAAGAACAGATTCAAAAAATAAGGGGCCCAGCTGAGTGTGTTTCCCTTGGCACACCGTGCTGCAGCTGTGAAAACCTTGGTCGAGACTTCCTCCCTGTGGATTTTCTTGAGAAATTTGCATGCCATAATTTTTATGGCCATTCTTGTTGCGACATCACTAATATGCCTAATGATGATTTTGGGTGACCCCCTTTCGATGCCATATTTCTTATTCATTTCCTCGGCCAGTGCTTTCTCTTTGGTTTTGTCCTCAAGGAACTGTGCAGGATCCTCACCCAGTGATGGCAGCCCTATCATGTGTGTGATGAGCTCTACATCTATTGAAACAATTTGTTCCAGCCACAAATATCCACCATGTGTAACTGCCATCAGCTGCTTGACATAATGTTTTTCATATTGTCCCCTTCCAAAGTTTGGTAGGTCCAAAAGACCTAGAATCTCATTTTTTTTCTAGTCCTGTTGCCCACTAGACTGGTTGATTAATTGTTTCACCAAAGGGTCCTATGCCCATAGTTTGTGTTGGTCACTATAATTGTTTATTAATTAAAACAATCAAGTGTTACATAAATTGTAAACCTAGGGAAGTATGTTTATTTCAAAGGCAATCACACACTATATATGCTCAATCTCAAAAGCAATCCAATGTTGTAGTAAAATTTACACTAATCACACCTTTCTTTGAACAGATTGAAGTTCTACTTTGAATTACAGTAAAAGCAATCTTTCTATTGCATAATTCAAGATTAAAAGGAAAATAATTATCAAAAGAATCCTGGATTACATTAAGAAACAACAACCTAGGAAAAAGGAACCTTTCAGCAAACTGCAAAAGAGAAGACTAACTATTTTGTAACAGAGAATAGGACCCTATTCCCCAAAGTAGGAATCTTCAGCACCTATCTTTGACTATCACACTTTCATAAACTCATTCATGAGCAAAAAGGTACATTATAGGGTCCTAACATCCCCCCCAACTAAAAAGGTTGCATGTCCTCATGAAACTTTAATCTGAATCAGAATCTAGATACTGACTCTGGGCATGCAAATTACTTAAGCAGTAGATGTAGAAAGTACTATCTGTTGGGGCTCTGAATCCTTGAACATATTGTAGCCTTTTCCAGGCTGCTGCTTCAACCTTCTTGGGCAACCTATGATGAGCCTAATACTTCTCTACTAGCATCCACATAATGGGAAAATGGAACTGATAACCTATCCATTTTTCAGTGCATTGTTGGACACATTTGATGTAACTGGGTACTCGGAAGATTGTTGTCTCGAGATTGGTAGGACTAAAGGGATTTTGCTCCTGCCTTTTCTTAGAAGATTTTTGCAAAAACATGTTATTTTCTTTTAGGGCAGTAGTTTCTTTGGTTTTAATAAACGGTCGACAATCCTGAAGTACTGTTGCCTATAGTTTCCGCATATATTGAATCATCCTTGGTTTCTTCAAAAATTGATAATATTCTGCAACAAAGGTGGCAGTGTTATGTGGTTCTGGCCGTATCTAGAGGAGACGATTATCTTCATTATGGTTAGTAGCTAGAAAAGAATTCTTCCACGTAATCTAGTTGGCAAAGAAGGAGACGAGTGCCCAAATCTAGATATCACCAACAAGAGGATTAAGATTAAGCTATATGTTCTCAGGAATGGCTTCATTATGAAGATATAACTCACATAGTAGATGCTAATCAGTAGTAGAGGATTCTGCAAAATTTTGAGCAAAATCTTCTGGTTTGAACACTACATAGGGTCTTCCATCTTTGATTGCTTTCATCTGAAAGAATGCAAGTCATTCTGTAAGGAAAAGAGAGTAATTTGGGGATGGTTTCCTTGCAGCCAACAATTTTTGTACCAAATCGAACATCAGGAGCAATTTTTTTTTTAACTTCTTATTATGATTCTTATGGGCACGAGATTCTTGGCGTGTTTGCTCCAAAGCTTCCCAGTTTGAATATATGTCATTCAGCCAAAGTAGTTTTTGCTCCTATGAGATTTTGTCCTGTGTAATAGCAGACTCCTTTTTCCATTTGTTCATTACTACTTGCTCATTCCATGGTTGAGTTTATGTTCCAACATTGCAAGTGGTAGGTTGAGGTAGAGTCTGAGTGGCTTGTTCCACAAAAGTAGGGGTACTGATCTTGCCAGGAGGAGCAGATTCATCAATAGGCAGAGTTTGAGTAGATTTACTAATAAAAACAGGAGCTTCGGATTTAATAGTTGTTGTAGGCCAGGGTTCCTATGGATTAGCTTTGCTTTTTGGAACTTTTGAAGGTCCTACTGGTTCTTGTGTAACAGTAGGGCATTCCTCATTTTTAACTACAAAAGTCATAGGTGTAGGGGAAGCTACAGGTATTGGGATTTGAACCACTTTGTAGCCTACTTGATCATAAATATCCCCACATTGGCTGCACATATACTCTCTATACTGATCATCTTTTGTATTTTTTTTTGCCATGGTTGTTGCGCGAGCTAAGGTATACAAATTGAGTTCCTTGTCATAGGCTTCCTTTGCCATTACCAACTCTTGCTTGTAATCTTCTAGTTCTGATCTTAGAAACTCATTCTCTTGTAAGAGAGAATCCATTGTTGGTTTTGGTTGTTAATCTGTCATAGGTGTATCAAGAGGGGTGATTGGTTTTTGTGTAACACTCACAACCTCAGTAGCTGGTTCTTGTGGAACAACTACAAAATCAGCAGTTGATTCTTGTGTTTCAGCTACTTGATGTAAATAAAATAGTGTTGCAGCACCATGGGCATCTGATTCTTGTATTTTAGGAACAAAATCAGCAGTTGGTTCTTGTGTTTCAGCTGTAGTTGGTTCTTGTGTAACAACTATAGCTGGTTCTTATGTAGCAACTACTGAATAAGTAGTTGGTTCTTGTGTGACAACTACTGAATGAGTAGATGGTTCTTGTGTGATAACTACTAAATGAGTAGCTGGTTATTTTGTGACAACTACTTGATGTAAAGAAATGATGTCATAGCACCCTGGGCCTCTGGTTCTTGTGTTTTAGTGCCCGTGGGTGGAACAGGTAAAAATTCTGGGATTTGGGAGGGTGGAGGTGTATGGGCTTTTAGCAAAATGGGTTGGGGGTTTAGGGTAGTGGCAGTAGTTGTTTATTTGGTTGAAGCCCTCGTTTGTCTTCTAGGTAAAAAGGCAGGAAAAGTAGTAGTTTTCTTCTTTCTTTTGTGAGTGTGTTTTTCCTCAGTGATGGAGCAGGGAGGGTTATCAAGTTTATCTATTTGAGAATCATCGCTAGGGATATGAATAGTAGGAGTAGATGATTCTGGTAAATTGTGGGGTGGACTTGGTATGGTAGGAGGGTTAATTGGATCAATTGGATCTATAGGCAGATTAATAGGTATTTCTGGAGGGTCAGGAAGGTTTTCTGGTTTCTCTTCATGAGGGTTTTCAGAATGTTCAACAACTTCCTGAGGGTTTATGGGTGGATTGTTTAGGAGAGGATTTTGTTGGGAAAAACCCTTTTGGATGAGTAATTGAATGAGACGGTGATGGGTGAGGGAAAGGATGGGATTTTTAACCTATCTACAATAACGCGACACATTTCTAAGACATCTGAGCAGATAGTAAGGAATATTCATCGGTCTAACATGTCGTAAATGAGATAACAAGACAAAGTTGTACTGGTAAACTGCCTGGTATTGTCCTTCATAGGTAAGGTAGTGCTTGAAAAACTCTGCAACTTTCGGCCAAGGAGGAGGTAACGAGCTAAGTTGAACACCACGAGCTTTAGGCTCAACTTGTTCTCCTGACAAGAGAAAATCCTGCTGGGCATTAAGAATAATGTGTTTGTGGTTGAACCAGTGAATGCCTGTGATGGGAAGACCCAAAACCTGTGTTATATCATCCTCTGTGACTGGAATTTGAACCCCTTGAACAATAGAATGGTCTTCTTGAAGATTCCAAGCAAATTGAAGAATCTATTGTTGATCAAATCCCTGGAGCCTCTTAAAATAACCCAGCCAGCCTGCCTGCTGAAAGATTTGGTAGACTTCTGGATACAATTCTAGTAGGGTTGTCATGGCGGGTTTGTATCGTATAACATGACCTCCCATAGCTATTTAGCTCAGTAAGATGCACAGTCATAGAGCCGAGTAACCACACCCGAATAGAGTAAGTTTTGCAAATGAGGGCATGTAAATGATGGTGAAAAGATGGGATAATGGGTAAAAAGAAGTGATGGTAGTCAGTTCGTGTGAAATGATGGCATAAAGTTTCGATATCCCCCCCCCAACTACGGCTAAAATAATGAATTTAATTGTATGGGGATCATGGTAATAATGAATTGGGATCTTCTCATTAGCCATAGTTCAATTGTATTTACATATAAAGTTTACATACCTCATCTTTACCTTTGATTCGTACTTCGAAAAATATAGTGCATGTTCATAATAGATCTGCAGTAATCATGGAAGAAACTTTGGAATTATGAAAGAAATTGTATCAAGGGTTTGTTTAATCATGGGAGAAGGTAGTGAAAGGACAGAATGTAGTATGAAAAAGTTTCAGCGAAAGGGTTGAAGAAGATGTTCTTATGACAGAAAATGTTGAATAGTCATGTCTTAGCAACGGAAAAATAGGCAAATGCTGAAAAAGTGGTGTTTTAGCAACAGGAAAAGAATGATTTTTTTTTTTTGTTGAAGAGTGATGTTTCAACTATGGAAAATATTGCTGAAGAAATGGTGTTCCAGCAGTGGGAAAAGTGGGGAAAATGTTTCTAAAGAGTGGTGTTTCAACAATGGTAAAAATGGGGGAAAATGTTGTTGAAGAGTGGTGTTTCAACAATGGGAAAATGGGGAAAAATGTTGTTGAAGAGTGGTGTTTCAGCAATGGGAAAATGGGGAAAAATGTTGTTGAAGAGTGGTGTTTCAGCAATGGGAAAATGGGGAAAAATGTTGCTGAAGAGTGGTCTTTCAGCAATGGGAAAATGGGGAAAAAATGTTGTTGGAGAGTGGTGTTTCAACAATGGAAAAATGGAGAAAAATGTTGATGAAGAGTGGTGTTTCAACAATGAGAAAATGGGGAAAAAATGTTGTTGTAGAGTGGTGTTTCAGCAATGGGAAAATGGGGAAAAATGTTGTTGAAGAGTGGTGTTTCAGCAATGGGAAAAAAATGAGAGGGGATGAATGATGGGGATGTTGAAAGAAGATTGGAAGATGGGAAATGAAGATGAATGGATTGAAGAAAGAGGGAGAAAGGCTTCACAAGATGAAGCTTGGATCTGCTTGTAGTAAGATTGTCCTTTCTTGGTAGGTTTTTTTTTTGGATCGAGAATCTGCAAAATAATCAATTGTAACATGCCATGCCTTGGCAGAGATTAT
Organism: Picea glauca; assembly: GCA_000966675.3. Classification (NCBI taxonomy): domain Eukaryota; kingdom Viridiplantae; phylum Streptophyta; class Pinopsida; order Pinales; family Pinaceae; genus Picea; species Picea glauca. The sequence continues at coordinate 269,101 of JZKD02S0192172.1, read as the reverse complement.
TAGTAAAAGAAATTTAATCTAATACTTAAAAGTAAAATTCAGAAAAAATAAATGCAATGAGGGGCACGAGGCTCCTCTAAAAAGAGATAATGTGAATCTGCCACACATGTGGCCTTAAAATCTTCTTTGGAAATGGGGCACTGGTACAAATGGAACCGATGACCATTCACTAATAACAGTGTTTTAGAGTCATCAATTGTTAGGAGCCTTACTGTTCCATTGGGGAAAACAATATCATCTTCATAGGGTCCTAGCCATCTTGTACGTAGTTTCCCTTGAAATTATTTAAACCGAGAATCATACAATAAAGCCCAATTAACTTTTTGGAATTGCTTATGCTTGATGATTTTATCATGCCATTTTGTTCTTTGTTGTTGAATCATAGTTTTCCGGTGAATGACATCTAATATTTTTTCATCCAATTCATTGAGCTGCTACAACCTGGCTGTCTGTGCATCAGTCAAATCAATGTTAAAAACTAAAGCAGTCCTTAAGGTTTTGATTTCAAATTCCATATGAAAGACAACACTTTTACCATAAACTAATTCATAGGGGGAGAATCCTGTAGTATTTCTCCAGGTAGTTTTGTAAGCCCATAATGCTTCAGGGAGACTTTGAGACCAATCCTTTCGGTTTTCCTTCACTATTTTTGTTATAATGGCTTATATTACTTTGTCTGTGCTTTCCACCTATTCATTGGCTTGGGGGTGGTATGGTGTAGTCATTCTATGATGAAAATAATATTTTTGAAGGGTGGCCTTAAAACCATGATAGGTGAAAGGAGGTCCTCCATCTGTGACTAATTCTCTAGGCACTCCAAATCTGACAAAGATATCTTCAAATAAGAAATCTAGAACAGCTTCTTCAGTGGCTCTATGGAGTGTTTTAGCCTCCACCCATTTGGTCATATAATCTGTGCAGACCAATACATAAACTTTTTGATTGGATGGAGGGTTAATGGGTCATACAAAGTCTAAGGACCATATTTCAAATGGTTCGAGTACTACCTAGGGGTGTAACGACATTTCATCTCTATGATTAGGTTGACCCATTCTTTGACAGCTATCACAGGCCTGAACATATTTCTTTGCATCTTTAAAAAGTGAGGGCCAATAATAACCCATCCTGAGAATTTTATGTGTCATTCTTTTATCAGCAAAATGACCTCCACAAGGTCCATCATGACAATATTTTAGTAAATCATAAACCTCATATTCTCTAATGCATCTTTAGATTTCTTGATCAAGTCCTGTGTAGAAAAGACACCCACTTATCCAGCTATACCGAGCACTTTGTTGAATGATTTTTCTTTTCTCTTGGTGGGATAGGTGTGGTGGTAACTTCCCTACAACCAACTAATTAGCAATGTCTGCATACCATGGTGAGTGAGCAGATACTGCAAATAAATATTCATCAAGAAAGGAATCATCTACTGGAGTATTATCATCAGGTGTTAATTGAGAAAGAAAATCAACAACTACATTTTCTTTTCCTGGTCGATCTACAATTGTAATATCAAATTCTTGTAATAATAGTAACCATCTAGTGACTCAAGCATTTGTGATATATTTGTTCATTAGATATTTAATATCTGAGTGATCAGTATGGAAAAAAGTAGAATAACCAGTGATGTAATGTCAAAATTTATTAATAGCATAGATAACTGCTGAAAATTTCTTTTCGGTAATTGTATAGTTAAGTTCAACAGGACTCATATTCTTGCTAATGAAGTAGATAACACAAGGGAGATGATTTTCTTCTTGTCCCAAGACAGATCCTATTGTAGTATCTGAAGCATCAGAGGATATATGAAAGGGAAGTGCCCAATCAGGTCCCCTTAGAATTGGAGTTGTAGATAATTGATGTTTGAGTGCATCAAATGCTTCCTGGAAAAGATTAGACCACTTGAATTCAACATTTTTCATAAGTAACACAAACAAAGGAGAAGCTATTTTGGATTTTTTTTGATAAATATTCTATAGTATCCAGCATGTCCTAAGAAAATTCTCACATATGTTTGGGTTTTGGGAATAGGAAGGTTCTCAATGACTTGTATCTTGGATGGATCTACCTAAATTCCTTGAGATGAAATAAAATGTCCATGTACCACTCATTCACTCATCATCATATGACATTTTTCGGTGCTTAAGGAGAGGTGGGATTGTATACATCAGTTATTTACTTTCTCAAGATTTTGTAGTGCTTCCTCAAAAGAGACCCCATAAGGGGTAAAATCATCCATAAAAATTTCCATAGAGTCATCAATCATATCAGAAAAGATTCCTATAATTGCTCTTTGAAAGGTTGCTAGTGCATTACATAGTCCAAATGGGAGGAATCTATAAGGAAAAATTCCCCAGGAGATAGTAAAAGTGGTCTTATCATGGTCTTGGGGTGCAATTTTGAACTGGTTATACCCACTGAAACCATCTAAGAAAAAGAAGAATTTCTTCCCTGACAAACTATCTAACACCTGATCAATGAATGGTAATGGAAAGTGATCTTTTTGAGTGGCTTTATTTAAGGCTCTATAATCTACACACATTCTCCATTTCTTGTTTTTATTAGGAACTATTACCAACGGGGAAACCCATTCACTGTCAGATATAGGATATATAAACCCTGCATTAAGCAATTTTTGAATTTCCTCTTTAACAATTTCCCTTAAATTAGGGTTCATTCGTCGTTGAGGTTGACAGATCGATCGACAATCTTCCTTGATATAGATACGATGAGTACATAATTCATGAGAGATTCCCTTCATATTTGTATAGTCCCATGTGAATGCTTCCTTGTGTTCAAGAAGTAACTTCATTAATTGTTGTGTTTCAGCAACTGTCAAGTTGGGGTTTATATTCAGTGTTTTGCCAGGTTCAATTTCTATTGGTATACTTTTAGAAGAGATGGTAGCTGATGTTTGAGGTAGGTCTTCAAAATTAAGATTTTCCTGGGTATCTGACTCCAAAAGTGCAGCTAGTTGCTTATGTGTTTCTGGAGTCACAGAGGAGGGTTCAGAAATAAAATTATTAATTACTTCATCCTCAGTGGCATCTTTAAGGCTTAAAGCTTGTCTGATAGTCAAGATAGGTTGAGTAGCCCGATCATCATAGTCCACCCATAAGGAATTGTCATTATTAATCAAGGGTGTGGCATGAGGGAAAAGAGTAATTTGTTTGGTCTCATATCCATTGGAAATTGTCATTGAACTAGATCTGCAGTTGATAAAGGCATCTATTGTGGCTAGCCAAGGCCTACCCAAAATTAGAGGATGACCCCCCAACTTTGTTTTAGGTTGTAATACCACAAAGTCAGCTGGATAATTCCAGGACTCAACTGAGATGATTAGGTCTTCAATAACTCCTTCCGATTTGATTGTAGAATGGTCATCTAATTCTAGAATGGTTGGGGTATCTCTGATTCCATTCTTCAGTTGTAACAGTTGTGAAGTTTCAAGAGTCATAATATTGATAGCAGTGCCTAAGTCTACCAGAACTCGAGGAATTACTATTTTTACAATTTGCACTGTGACAGTAGGATGGCTGGGATCACCATATTTAACTAGAGGGGCTTTACCCGACATTAGTGCAGACAAATCACCCATGACATGAACTGTGAGGGGATCTTTAGTTTTCCTACCGGGTTTCTTAACACAAATGTCTTGCATATTTCTGGCATAAATTGGTACATCTCTTAGTGCTTGTAATAGTGGAATTTTGACATAGAGATTTTGTAATTCCCCTAAAAGATTGAAAGCAGGTGGCTCAGGAGTTTTAGTCAAAGCTAAACGCTCAGGGAATGGTGGTTCCGCTATTTCAGCAACAATATTAAAGGATGGTTGTACCTCTTCATGTGAATGATGCTTTTTTATTTCTTCTTTATCCAAATCAGAAGAGGTAACATCATCAATGATAGGTTCTACTATTTTCCTAGATCGTAAATGAATATCATTGCATTGTGTAGGGAAAACATAAAGTATAGGATGGTTTTAAATATCAATACACTGCACAACCTTATTATTGGGTTTAGGTTTAGGTTCTATAGGTAGTTGGGGCCGCATCATTTGATTATTTGGTGGAGCACCTGATGGTAAAGGGAGTGGTTGCTGAAATTGTGATTGAAATTGAGGAAATTGATTTGGAAATGGGGGTTGTTGACCTCTCCAATTTGGATTCCATTGGTTAAAGTAAGGTTGTTGTTGTGGAGGCGAAGGAGTCCACATTGTTGGGTATACAAAGGGAGGGTTTGTTTGTTTCATGGGTGGGTAATTCATTTGATTGAAGCATGGGTATTGCATTTGTTTAAAGGGAGGGTAATTTTCTTGACTAAAAGAAGGATAATTATTCCAACGATTAGAAGATGTAAATGGCATATTAGGATTCATACCTTGTCCCCGCGGTTTCCATTGCCTTCTTTGTGTCAACAGATAGATAGCTTCAACTTCTTCATGGGTTGGTTGTAATGTTTCTTGGATTCCCGGTAAAGAAGGGCATTGTTGAGTTTCATGATCCTTATCACAAAGGGTGAAAATTGGCATTTTGTCCAATGGGCATTCCCTTAGTGGGTGCTTTTCTATGCATTTGGAACAAAAGATGGACAAAGTCACTTCTGCTTCAGCTTGTTTCTTCTTAATCTGCAAGGTGTCAATTTGTGAAGCAAAAGAACTTAACATTTCAGTTTTAAAATCTTCAAGTAAATTACCTATTTCGGCTCTTGTTGCTCCTCCACTGGCTGATTTTTGAACTCTTGAAAATGTGGTATCCTTGCTATTTGAGCATCTTTACAGAGGTTAACAAATTCATCATATGATTCTTTATATATGTCCCCTTTACCAAGAATATTTAGCATATCTAGACAGTCATCCCTTACTCCTTTTAATAATAATGTTTTAAGAATATCTTTACTTACATCGAGGTGACTGGATCTTTGTAGATTATATTGTAGGCTTTCCACAAAGTCCTCCAGATTTTCATCTTCTTTCTGTATCATCTTGAATAGTTCCTTTCTTTTTTCTCTTGTTCGGAAATAGTCTTGATATTTGTGCAGAAATTTTTGTTTCATCTGATCCCATGTTGTGATTACATGACCTCCAAGACTCATGAACCATGTTAATGCATTTCTCTTTAATGTTGCTGGAAATAGATTTAATTTTTTAGCATCGGTAATGTAATCATAACTTCTGCATAATATGTCAAACTCAAAAAGGAATTCATCAGGATCTTCAGAAGATAAACCATGAAAGTTAGGTAAAGCTAAAAGTGGAATATTCTTCATAGGAGCTACTCCTTTAGGAAGATCACCAATAGGAAATCCTAACGTAGAAAAAGAGTTTTCATCATTTACCTCTCCTTCACGGCCTACCTATTCTTCATGGTGCAGTTCTTCATTATACCCATCCATGGTTTCTTTTGTTTGTTCCCCTACTGCACTTGCTCGATCCTCAATGTTTTCTATTGGTTTCTCAACTGTCTCCATTTCAAAGTTCTCTTGAAAGGAAGGTTGAGGTTTTGGTTTTTGAGAGCTTGGTCGCTGAGGAACAAAAGATTCAGATTTTGATATAATCTCGTTGAAAAAAGTCTTTCTTCCTCCCCTTCCTCTGCCCCTACCACCTGTAGGGTTGGTTTCCTTGGGGTCTCCACGTCCTCTCATGCAATCTATACATCTAAACAAAAAACATAAATTCTTTTGAAATCTATAATTGCCTTCCCCGGCAACGGTGCCAAAATGTTGGTCACTATAATTGTTTATTAATTAAAACAATCAAGTGTTACATAAATTGTCAAGCCAGGGAAGTTTGTTTATTTCAAAGGAAATCACACACTGTATATGCTCAATCTCAAAAGCAATCCAAATTTGTAGTAAAAGTTACACTAATCACACCTTACTTTGAACATACTGAAGTTCTAATTTGAATTACAGTAAAAGAAATCTTTCTATTGTAGAATTCAAGATTCAAAGGAAAATAATTATCAGAAGAATCATGTATTACATTAAGAAACAACAACCTAGGAAAAAGGAACCTTTTAGCAAACTGCAAAAGAGAAGAATAACTATTCTATAATAGAGAACATGACCCTATTCCCCAAAGTAGGAATATTCAACACCTGTCTCTGACTATCACACTTTCATAAACTCATTCTGCAAACAAAATTACCAATCAAAATGATCAACAATTACCTAGGAATGAATTGTATGAAAACAATGCAACAATCAGTTGAAACAAAGTTTCAACAAAACAGAGTTTTAACAAGGCATGAATAAAAACAATAATTAACACACTAAACAAACTAATGGGTGAATCTTGTGAGGAAGGTGGGCCCTCTCCTTCTCACAAGATTCCCCGGGAATGAAAGGGAACTAAGAATAAATGCTCAAAATGATCTTTTATTCATCTGTCCAATGTAACAAGTTACAATATCAAAAGTGAACACACTCCTTCCTTGTAATTCCCTTCTAGCTAAGCATTCCGTAATCCCCCTCTAATGATGATTTCCCCTCTATTTAAAGAGGAGAATACTCTTAAAACAAATAAGCATAAGATTACATGTGTACATACAAATCCTATTCTTAGTCTGATCTAATCTTCTATGCTAGAATAGGATATTCCAATCTTCCATAGAAAAATGTTGTTACAGTGGTTGTAATGGTGTTGGCTTTGAGGTATAGCTGTTGCGGCCAGTGTAACAACTCCTTTAATTATCTTTTCTTGTTACTGTTGTATGTGAAATACTGTTTTAGCATCGCAAATTGGGAATTGTTTCAGCAACGGGATTTGCGTACCATTTAACTGTTTCAGCAACGTGGTCTTCAAGAAACAACGATATATTAACTACAGTCTTCAAACTATTTTAGCAACTCTATATTTCTGATTAATGGATAAGTATGAAAGTAATGTAAAATTACATGTAAAACAAATTAAACATATAGCAAAGAGAATAAACATTATATACCTTTGGAAAAATAGATTAAGGTGATAATGTAAGCTTAAATATGAGCGGGAAAAGGATGTAATGATAGAAAAAAGTATGAGAAAAAGGGTACATTATAGGGTCCTAACAATTTGCAGGTAGACTCGCTTGGTGAACTTTGGGAACTTCTCCGTGTCTGTCACATCATGGTCTGAGTACCTCAATTTCTTGGCATGGCCTAACAAATTTGTTGGTACATGTACCCCTTCAAGAATATGTGCAAGACAATGGCTGCAGTGGGTTGCCTGCATGGTGACCTAGGTACCGTGTTCTTGCCCTTTCATTGTGGTGGTTGGATAGAGGTTTCAGCCTCCATTGTTTGTCCTTCAGCATACTCCTCTGGTCGGTCGATGACATCTTCCCCTACTCCCCCCTGTGGCTATCCTCACATGGTTGTTTGTGATATTTTCAGCGTGGTTGTTTCTTCCTAGTTTGGAGTCATCCCATTGACTCTCGAGGATTCTTGAAGGTTTTCAAGGTGCACTTCGTTACTTGCATCCTCATCCTATCATACCTGTCACTGGGGCTTACATGTGTTGTATCAGGCGATGATATTTCATCCACATTGATGACTTCTGGAGGCTGAGACGGTTGTTGTTCGCTTTCCTATGGCTATGATGGTGCTCTGGTGCTGCTTCGATGTTGTTTGGTAGTCTAGCTTGGTTCTCCCTATTTGGGTGGTGCCATGGTGTTAAAGATGTCATTCGACGAGCTTAATGGTCTCTGCAACTTTCACTCTCTACTTCGTATGCGCTATTTCTATGTGCCTTTATTGATTACATAATAACCTTTCCGCTCCTGCATGCTTTCTTTGTATCAACATTGTTTGAAGCTTGTCAGGGATGTTACCATGGATTTTCTTTAATTGAACCATCGGTTCCCACATAATTTCCATTGATTTCCCTTTCCATTGTCAGTTGGCACGATTAATGCAACGTCCCATCAGTCATTTCTAGAATTCAATTTTGATAGTCGCAGTCAATTTGCGTTTCTTTTGTCGTATCCGCCGTTCCCGCTTGTTTCCTCTTTGTAGTGACTGTTGGCCTTGTCTCCATTGGGATATCATTATCTAGCATGCATGCTCCTTCTAATTTCAGCGCATTGTACCTTTGTTGTTATATATTGTTATTTTTATTTTTTTTCTATTGCATGATGACTTTGAAGTTGTGGGTGGTCGACTGTCCTTGTACAACTTCAGTCAACTCCCATTGATCATACCTCTGAGTTTTGTGCCTCCTAAGTCCTTCAACTGTAAAACTCCCCCATTTGTAACATTTTTTACTTCATATGGTCCTAACCGATGCATTCTAAGTTTTCCTGGGGGTTGAAGGGATTTAATGTCATACATAAACACTAAGTCTCCTTCCTTGAAATTTTTCCTCTTGATATGTCTGTCATGTCAAGATTTGTACTTTTATTTTTGAATGTCTTGGAGGAACCTTTCTATAATCCTATCTTCCTCCATGATCATTAGTTTATTCAACCTATCCTGCACTGTGCCTCGTTCTGTCATATTCGTAATTGTTGCTACATGAAGACTGGGTACCAAAAATTCTAATGGTACCAGTGCTTCTTTTCCATATACCAATTTAAATGGCACTTTTCCTGTCAACCTCTTTCATGTGGTCATGTATGCCCACAATACTGCTAGTATTTTTAGGTCCCAATCATTTCTATTAATGTTATAGATCTTCATCAATGCATTTTCAAGGATTTTGTTAAAGGATTCCACTGTTCCATTTGCTTGTGGATGATATGGTGTACTCTTTTGATGATGGACTTCAAATTCCTCAGTCATAGCCTTAATAGTATTGTTAATGAAGTGAGTTCCTTGGTCACTAATCAAAATCCTTGGGAAACCAAATATAGTGATCACTTTCTCAAACAAGAAGTGTGGTGTTGTCTCTGCATTGCAATCTTTGATTGGTGTTTCTTCTGCCCATATTGTCAGGTATTTTGTCATGGTGATAATGTTCCTTGCTCCTATCCTCTTAGCGGGTGGGTTAATTGGTCCCACAAAATATATTTCCCATTTTTCGAATGCTTGCAAAGTTACCTGTGATCGCAGGGGCATCTCGTCCTTTCTATTCAGTTTAGAAACCCTATGACATACATTGCATTTATGGAAGTACTCTTTTGAGTCTCTGTGAATGGTCGGCCACCATAGTCCTGTGCGCAATACGTTTTGCATGGTATATTTTCTTGTGTAATGCTCTTGCTATTCCCTCATGGGATTCTGCTAAAATCCTTGGTCTTTCATGTTCTAGCACGCATCTTCTCAAGATGTTATCTGCGCCCATTTTGTATAAGTGTCCTGCAATCAGCTGATAGTCTGCATCCCCAACTACTAGATTTTTTTCTACGCGATGTTATATCCATGTGGTGCATTCCCTGTACTCAATTACTGGATAATGTCTATGAAGTATTCATCAATGATCTAGACTGAAAATAACAGTGTGTTCAGAAATTTATCTTCTAAATTTGTAGGTTCCTCTCTGTTTGTGATCTTTTACAGGTGATCTGGTTCTACGTTCAGCTTCCCAGGTTTGACTATTACCTCAAAATCAAATTCTTGAAACTACAGTAGCCATCTGCAAATTCTCCCCCCCAACATTGGTTTGTTCACTAGGTATTTAAGCATTGAATGATCTGTGAACATCTTAAAATGTTTCCCCAGTAAGTAATGTTTAAACTTTTGAAGTGCGTAGACCATAGTGAGCCCTTCCCTCTGTAGTTTTGTAGTTTTTCTCCGATTTCGACAATTTTCTACTAGAAAACGCTATAGGATGATCCGATTCCCCTTATACTTGTTGTGGCAGAATAGCTCCAAGTGTTATGGCTGATGCATCTACATGTATGTGGAATTTCTTCTCCCAGTCTGTGAATACTAGTATTGGTGTTGTTACCATATTTTCTTTTAGTGCATCTAGACCGTGTTGATAATCCTCATTCCACTGAAACTTTGTATCTTTCCTTAGCAGTTTCTCCATTGGCGTAGTGCTCTGTGCATGCCCCTTGATAAATTTTCTGTAGTATCATGTGCGTCCCAATGTCACTCTTAGTTGATAGACTATTTTCAGTGGTGGCATGTTAATGATTACTGCAATCTTGGTAGGATATACTAGTAAACCTTGTTTGCATACTATGTGGCCCAATAGTATCCCAAAAGGTGCTCTGAAGATGCAATTCTTGATGTTTAACGATATCTGGCACTGCCTGCATCTTTCTAACATCAATCACAAGACCTCCACATGGTCTTTAAATAGACTATAGACTGTCCAATCATCCAAGTATACCTCTAGAAACTGGTAGATAAATTCTTTAAAAGAAGCTATGATTACTCTGGAAAATATTGTTGGTGCACTCTTTAGTCCAAACGGCATGACCGTGTACTGGTAGGATCCCCATTCTATAGAAAAACTGGTTTTGTATCTTTCTTCGGGTGCTATCTTGATCTGATGGTATCCTGAAAATCCATCGATGAATGAATAAAATTACTGTCCTCCTACATTCTCCAACACTTCATCCGTGAAATGTGTAGGGAACGGGTCATGTAGGCATGCATCATTCAGATTCCTCAAGTCGATGCATATTCTTATCCTGCCTTTTTTTTTCTCTTGAAATACCATCGGGCTTATCCATTCATATTATTCCACAGGTTGTATGATTCCAGCTTCCATCATCCTATCGATCTCAGCTTTGAATTTTTTCTTATATATTGGATTTAATTTGTATGGTCACTATCTGATCAGTCTTGCCTCAACTCTGAGTGGTATATTCATTTCACCTAGCTCTATTTCTATGCCCTTCATTTATGTGAACCTTATGGGGAACAGGTCGTTGTACTCATGCAGTAAATCTGTTATTCTTTCCACTATTTTCTCATCCCAGTAGTCTCAAATGCTAGCCATTTTGGGATTCTCAACTCTCCCAATGTTGACTTTCTTCACCTTTATTGGCACAACAATTACTTATCATTTTATAGGTGGACCTTCCACTTCTATTTCACCTTCGACTTCCTTAATCTGAATGTCATGTGGATCGTCTTCATCTGGTACTTCTTCCTGCACATGGTAGCATGATAGTAGTTCTTTCATTGTTTGTTTATTTCGTTGTTGTTCTTCTATTATCAATTCGACTTCTAGTTCCTTAATGAATATCACCCCTCTTATTTGCTTAAGTGTTGCATCTATGTTGGAGTTCTCATATTCGAATGAGAAAGTGACTGTAAAGTTTTTTTGTAGTATTGTCTAGCTCGTAGTTCCACTGCATAGTTCCTAGTCCGTATACAAGTTTGTTGGGATTCCCTCTAATGTGTGTATGAATTGATGAGGCCATTCTTCTGGGGGTGTCATTTTCCATAGGGCTCTACACTTCTCCAAGTGTTCTTCTAGTGCCTCCTATCCATCATACTTTTTTTGTTGGTTGCTTCTCTGTATTGTGCCAAACCTTATGCACAGTAACCACTTACATTGGTACCAGTGCTTGATTATTTCTTTGTGTGTGCCCCACCATCTTATAGGTGTAGCCTTAAGTGATATATTGAGTGCTAAGAGTCTATGATTTTCTAACACATAATCTTCATAAATTTTCAAGAATGATTATATATCGTTTACCCCATGGAAACTAGGTAGTTCCCTTATGTTCATACCTACCCATATTACAACACAGTCTATTCTTTCCATATTCTCGTGGAGACTTCGTGTAGCCCCTGTTGCCAGTTTTCTAAACTCGTATATGATTTTTTCTCACATGAGGTGATGCTCTGCCAACTGAGTATCCCATCTATAGTTGGTTTTACGTAATCCTCATCTCACACAGTTGTTCTGTACAACTAACTAATTTCCTCCAAGTTCAAGTAGGTGGGATCTACAAACCTTTCCCCTTCCGATGGGTCTAATGGTGCAATGACCCTATATTCTCCTGACTCAAATGTCATATTTCGTGTTTTTAAGTTGATTATGGCCTGGTTACCAAATTCCCAATCCAAGTTGAGAAATGTTGTGTAAGTTGTTGTGTCATCCACTATCTCTATTACTTCGAAGTCAACTTTAGTGTGCACTCCATCCAAGTCTATTGTTACTCCTTTTAGTCACCCAATTGGTAGATCTCTTTGTTGATTTGTTAATTTTAGTTGAATGGGTGAGTCTCCTAATGTGGGCTCTCCCATACATTTCCATGTCTTCTTGGGTAATACATTGACTTCAAATCCTAGATCCATTACGATATCTCCCATGTTGAAATCTCCAATGTTGGCATTCATCCTGAACTCCCTACTCGTTCTTCTCCTTGTATTTAAGTGATTGACTATTTTTTGTTCAAGTTCCTTTGGTCTCTACGCTACATATTTCTAGCATATTTTGTAATATTTTGACAGAGGATGGATCATTTAGTAGTTTTACACATGATTGCAAAAAGCCTTTGATTATACTTACTTGTCCCATGGGTTGAATTTCTTTGGTATGATCCAACCATGGAGGCATCTCGTATTCTATTAATTCCTTGATATGCTAAGTGGTTGAATTCGACACAATGTCAGGATTCATAAATTCTTGTCTTAATTGCTTAAATATCTCCTTCTATATCTACGCATCGAACTTCTTCCTTGGTTCGACATTCTTCTTCGCCCATTGGTTTTGTGTTGGTTCTTGTCGTACTGCGTCGTTTCATGTTTTAGCTCCTCCACGTGTAGCTATGTTGATGTTTCTTCCTTCATCCCTCACTTCTTTTGAAATCCATTGAACATTCGGGTTGTTATGATTCCTCTTTTCCTAGATCTTCCCTAATAACGTAGGACATTATTTCATGTCATGATCTGATGCACAACAATACATACAAGTCACTGGTGGAAGTAGACATTCTCTTGCATAGTGTCCTGGTTTTTTACAGTTGTGACACACTACTGGACCTCTCCCTTGTCCAAATCCTCCTCTTCCTTGTCCTCCTCCTCTGTACCCAACGCGATCTCCCCACGGTGTATTGTATTGAGGTACTTGATTATACTGTGCAGGGTTGTACTACGGTTGCGCATTGTTATATTGCGGTTTCACATTATTATACTATTGTTGAGCAGTATTATACTGTAGTGGTGACTGATTAAATTTAGGTGCAGCTTGCCCTATCATCATTTCTTCCTGCACCTTATATGCATTTGATGTCCTCTCTCTCATCAACTCCATTGTTATACAATCTTTGTCGTCATGCGCTACTGACTTGAAAAAGGTGCAATATGAACTCTTTGGGACTGACTGGTATTTCTACATCATTGGGAAATGATATGGATTGTGGCCTTGTTTCTTACATATTTCACACCATAGTCCTCCTATTGGTAACAGATTTGGCATTCCTATTGCCATGTACTGTGTGGATGTTGGAAATTCGTTCTTATGGTGTCCTTTCATCCTGCATGTGGTACACCAAATGAATTCTTGATTGTCATTAATTTTGTTCTGGTTTAGCTAGAATGTTAAGTTCTTTAGATCCTCCTTCAACTTTTCGATGGTTGGATCGGTCTTTTGATATTGGTTTTCTTCTAGTTGTAGGGATTCCTCCAAAGCCTCTTCCTGTGTCTTAAACTTTTGTTGTCGTAGTGTATATTTCAAGTGTGGTAGTAGTGAATTGATGAATAGGTGTATATGTTGCATATTTTTCATGAGGTATTTCAAATTTCCTTTCATTCACTTGAATCTTTGGTCAATCTCCCATATATATTCTCCTAGTTTCTGTCTAATTTCTATCATCTCGTTCATGTATTGGTCCTCTGAACTTGGATTATGAAACTCATTTATTAGCAACTTCTTGATATCTGCAATCATTCTGGTTGTCCCTGGTGGATTGTTTTTGGCTAAATTCATATACCAATCCAGTGCGTGATCCATTAGTGTGATCTCTATCTATGCAATTTTAGTGTCCTTGTGTATGATTTATTTTTCTTCCCAGACCTTTTCATAGATAAACAGCTGCTTCTCCGGGTCCTCCGACACTTCCCCTTTGAATTATGGTAACCTGATGGTGGGATCGTGTCCTACCATCCTAAATGTTGAACTAATACCTCTGTGTGGTGTAGATACTTCACTAGTCCTTCCTGAACTATCTCCCTTAGTTTTTGTTCCTTGTGTAGATTTACTTCTTGTTTTCTCCCTTCTTCCAAAATTTGGTTGTCTAAATGGTGGTGTTCTTTTTGGTGTGTTATTTGCACATGGGTTTATGGGTTCCACACTGACATTAATATGGATAGGATTGATGTCTTCCCTTCCCGCTCTTGGACCTCTTGTCTTCCTCTCATGTGTCGCATGCAGTATTTCCTCAATCTACTCCATAGCTTCGGTATCCTCTACCTCCTATTCATCACTTTCCAAGCCTTCCTGCATGACTACGACTCTCTTCTTTGTGTTCACCTTGTATTGGTAGGGTACTACGCTGCGCATCTTTTTAGTTGTCACCATGATCCACTTGATATAGTCATTGTCCATCATGATTGGGTCCAAGTCTTACTACTTCCTTCCTTTATCCCTTTCTCCTTCCATTTCTCCTTTTTCTGTCAGTGCTTCCCCCCTTCCCCCATGCACACAGGGAAGTTTAGTTGTCGAACTCCGTTGTCATTACACCTTTTTTTATAGAGAAATATATTAATAGAAGTATACAGTGATCTAATATACCTTCCTCGAGGTCCATTTAGAAACTCTTTCTCTGTTTTGTTGTATGACTTCATGGTATCTACTGCAAATTCTATTAAAAATCCTGCTACAACACTGTCGAGCCAAAAATCTACTGCGCGGGTGAATTTGTTATTCACCTGTTGTAATTGTGCGATCAGAACGGAAGTCCACTCTAACTGTTGGATCCTATTTTTTGCATGGTTATACTTCAACCTCAATATCCACTCCTACAGTAAGTGTGTAAAATCATAGAAAAATACTTCATGTAGATCAGTAAACACACACATCTCAAGATATTTGCGTGGTGTTACACTAGGGTTTATGTTATCTTTCTGTGCAAATTATAGCTCCTTTGTCTTCAACCAGCGTTCAATCTCTACTTTTGTGGGATTCCATGGTCTCAACATCCCCTTCTAGTAGCGCATTCTCTCACCTTCTTGTCATCCGATTCAGTATTCTTTTGACCTGCCTTCAACAGATCTTATATTCTTCTAACAGATCTTCAAAAAATCACATCCACTCAATCCTATGATGTTCCAACTTGAAATGAAAGCATTTGTTGGTTGTTTAACTGAGCTATACACTTAACATGATTGACCACGGTTCAATTCTATTGAGGTTCCAACAAATCCTCTAAAACTATCATCCCTCCTGGTAAACCAGAAGGCAACACAGTACACAGAGTGCACTATGTAGTCTCAACTAAGATAGTCTTGATGGGTGACTGCAATACTCAAGTGTTTGCAGTCCAGGATTGAATGGGGATCTAGGACTTGTGCTTTTTGAATTCTATCTAACAATTAAAGAAATGGACTATCATCATCATTCATGCATGTAATGTAGTTAGATATATTAATTCATATATACATCATTCTAACATCTATTTGTAGATAGTAAGAGACATACAAACATTTAATCACATAACATAGGTTTTACCATGGTTCACCCCCTACTGGGCTACGTCCACAAATATCTAGCTCTCAAGTTTGTTATTATGGTAGTTCCAAAACTACAGTGTCACACGCTTTACAACACATTCTTAGTCGGGTCAAGATCTTTTATGAGGCAGACTAGATCACACCAATATCCTCAACCTGTGATCTAACCCTCAAGATCTACCTTCTTGGCCCTCTACAACTCAACAACTTACAAAAAGGTATTGGATTACAGTAGTGTTATCGATACTCCATAAATCATAACTCTTCCACACTCTCCCTTTTTCCACCCCCCTCCTTAGACATCCTAGGTATATATATATATATATATATATATATATATATATATAT
>JZKD02S0192172.1:204474-253081 GCA_000966675.3 Picea glauca | reverse complement strand
GCGTGCATGCTTCTTTTCCTTCCAGTTGTCGCTTTCCTCTTGCATGCCTTTCTTCCCAAAATAACCTTTTTTTCTGATTTGGCTTGCTTCCAACACCTACCAATCAACTTACTATTAAATAAGAGGCAAAGAACCTGATCAAGGAGGGTAGAAATATGGTAGGTATGATGGGTTATTCTTCTACTTAATGTCAATGTTTTTTATATTCTAATTGAACTAACAATAGTCTATGATAGTAGGATGGCTTACTAGATGGATCCATAATTAGGGTGAAATTAATTCTACCATGTTCTAAAGGTATATACATTGTTTGTTTTCACGGATTATGTTTTTATTGCATATTTTCTAGACTAAATCAACCACATTTTTTCAAACTCCTTTTAGACAACTTGCATTCATAATCCTTCAAAAAAATTCTCACCATCTAAGGCTTCTCCAACTAGATTTATTATTGCTTGTGAATGGTACATGGTTTTGTAAACAACCCATTCACTAGGAGATAATCTAGTTACAAGACTTGTTGGCGTTATAAGTTGGTTTTATGAACATTATTTTAGCAATAAAATGGAAATTATAGCATATATATCATAGCCTTTATCTATTTACTTTATTTCATTTTCATCTTTCAATCTTTGCTTCAAAAACATGCTTTCTCGTTTTTCTTATGCTAACTCTTGTATATGATTGTATATAGGATTTTCTATTTCTTTTTAGTTGTACCAATTTAGTTTTTTGTAGATCTTTATAGATAAATATTAATCCCTACTTATGGCTTGTTGGATTACTAAGAGGGGGGGTGAATCAGTAATGATTAATTTTATTACTTTTAACCATATTATATTCTTCAACAATATTCAACAGTTTATCATTAGCATTCAATATATCGTCAACAATATAATCATAAACAACATCACATCACAATAGATACATAGTACACCCGAATTTACGTGGAAACCCAAATGGGAGAAAATCACAAAATGATTTTCTTATATATCAAAATAATACATTCATTGGAAGCACCAACTTCCTGATTCTCCAGCTACATTTCGAACAAGGCTCCAACCCTCTATTCTTAGGATGCAACTTGAAGAACGCTAAAACTCCATGAATTCTTTGGCTCCAACCAGAAGGAGGATACACCCCCCTGAGTTCTTTGGCTCCAACTCGAAGGAGGATACAACCACCTATCCCTTCCCCATCATTCCACCCTAAAATATAAGTGTAGACTAGCTATCATTGCCACTACTATTGTTGTTGTCACTATCACTGCCACTATCACATCAACATGTAACCTATCAATCTATCATTGTATCCAACTTGTGTGCTTGTACCATACCATGCATCAACTGTGTACCTACATGTGAACTATAACATGCATCAATCATAAACCATATCATCAACCATGAATACAACCAGTACCATAGACCTGTACCATATCATCAATGAAGTATCTCAAATAACCAATACATGTGCCTCATGCATATGCCACCATACAACATTAACTCAAGGATGTGAACTATAACAACCATGTCATATATTGTGTTTTTCTTGAGATTAAACTTAATGCTCAAAAAGTAATTTTAGGCATCAAGAATGTTTAAAAAGATGTTTTAAAGAGTGCTTTTTCTACCTTTAGTTATATAAGAAAAATTCTTAAATGAAATTAATAATAGGACAATACATAGGTTGTATTTTGTTATCTAAGTCACAATTATGATATCAAATGGCTTGGGAGAAACTTTCAATACTGTTAAACAAAGCTAGGCATTAATGGAAGATGAATCTCACCTTGTTTGTAGTAGAAGAAAGCAAAGAGTGTACCCTCGAACTGGATATGAGATGCAGTAATTCAAGTAGTCTACAAGTCTTGTATTACTTACACCAATTACAAAAGAAAAAATGCTTACTTAACGAATTGCTGAGATAATATGATTACATTAGTTGTGATAATAAATTGAAATCAATCACTTATCAAGGAATTACATAAGGAAATTTCAAGATGTGGAAATATAGGAGAAACACATAACTCAAACTGAACAGAATTTGAAATCTTTGTTTGCACTTGTATTAATACTCAAAAAGGAGAGTTTTCTCTATTACATCTGACAAGAAACAACCCTAAATAGATCTTAAATATATGTATTTATACAAAATCTGTCACAACTCAAAATGGTTGGACTTATTACAATATTTAATTAAAATAGCATAATTCAGAAATAAGATAAATCCGATGAGATTTGTTGGAATTTTCTTCTGTCTCTTCACCTGCTGGAAAAATGTTTCTTTTCTTCATTCCTTTAGGTTGGACACATCTATCATTTGGTCTTCTTTATAATTCGTCATTATGTCTTAATCATTTTAGTTTTTTTTCCATCTGTCACTCCAGCTATGTTTAGTAACGCAATGACATTTTCTTATCTGCTCACAACTATACTTTCTTTTCCATGCTCAATGCATTGGTTTCATCTATCTAAAAATTTCACCACCAACTTTGACGGCTGAGTTGTTTCATTCACCTCAAAAGTGTATAATTTCCTTTCTACTTGACATAGAATTTCTTGGATTCTTTTCAATTCTTGAGCTAAGGCCTGGAACTGTGAACTTGGTTTCAATAGCCATTTACTTATTTTAAGAAGGTCAATCTGACTCATTTCTTGAATGGCTTCCAAAGTTTCCTCTTTTCTTTTTCTAGATTTTTGTTGGTTCATTTCAATATCGATTTGCCCCAAGGCCTCCATGATACTACTTCCCAAAATATCAATAAATCTCTTGTCTAATGATGATAACTCTTCTTGGAAAGTGTCCTTTACTTCCCTGGATAATCTCTTGCTCTCTGCCAAATTTGTTTCCCACACCTTTAGGTCCATATCACCTATTATTTGTTTAGAAGGGGAAAGCTGAGGAAAATTAGGGATATTATCTTTCTGTGCCAATATGATGGATTATTGAAACTTAGCTCAAGCTAAGAGAGATTCTCTTTCCTTGATATAGAAATCCTTCAGAGCAAGGTCTATTGCCTGATAGCACTTTTGTATGGCATCAACCTTCATAAAAAAATCCTACCGGGCCATTTCCAGTTTTTCGTTTATTTTCAATGCTTTTATTTGGAAGGCTAGAATGTCTATCGAGACACCTTCAGTAACCTTCAATATAGCTTGTGGTTGTCTTATAAATTCATCATGTTCAGTCATTAGACCCTGGTTGGCCTGTGAATT
Source organism: Picea glauca (assembly GCA_000966675.3). NCBI lineage: Eukaryota > Viridiplantae > Streptophyta > Pinopsida > Pinales > Pinaceae > Picea > Picea glauca. The sequence continues at coordinate 249,866 of JZKD02S0192172.1, read as the reverse complement.
TCAATGGAGCTCCTCAAGGTTAGCCTAAAACTATTGGATTTGATGTCGGTCACGAGATATGATTTTCTCATAGTCTTGGCTCATCTTATTCTTTACAGTGTGTTCCAAGGCTAGTACTTGATCTTGCAACTGCCCCACCAATAGGATTTTTTGTCTTAGTTGCTCTACCAAATTATCCGCTAACCATTGATTTGCAGTGGAAAAGGCACCCAATGAACCAGCAACTTCTTTCATGAATTATGAATCATCATGATCATTTCTGTTATAAAACATCCTCTGCCTTTTGGTTATTACTCTATCCTTCTTTTATTCTCTTTTGATGATGGCCCTCTTTTTATTTCTAAAGAAGAAATCTGAAGGAGACATCTCTTTGGGCAATATTGGGGTAAGATTACTTACAAGAATGATTTCAAAACTAGGATTTCTGAAGCTAGATTGCAGAGGTGTCAATGATGTAATAGGAGTACCTATTTCTGTAGATTGTTGTTTCTCCACTGTATTGGTAGCAGGTGTGGCTAGTGTCAAAGGAGATGCATCCTATCCTTGCTTTAGGTAAGTTTTGATATGAGATAGGGCCTGGTGGCCTAGCTATTCGGACAATGAGGATTCTAATTCTTGTGTAAAAACCTCAGATCTCTTTGGGTTTTCCTCAATATTATGTTTACTAGAGTACCTTGGTTCAAAATGAGGAGCCATAGTTTCATGTGCAGGAGGAGCGGCCATCGACTCTCCTTGTAGTATTTTTGGAAAACTATTTCGTCTATGTCTTTGGAAACTGAGGAAACTAGCATGTTGATCTAGGGACATGGTTTGGAATCTGTCTTGTACCTCCTCATAAGACCTAACCCCCCTGAATATTTCATCATATGGGGAGTTTTCATGTACATATCTTTTCAGGTTGAATTGGGCTAGGTGGTTCTCCAAAATTTTGTGTGAATCATGCCTTTTGAATTCGATGTCAACCAATTTGACATCTTCCAAAGCCACAACCTCCACTTTGGAGTGACCGAAATCTAATAGTGAAAACATTCCAATGTGGATAGGGAAAGTCAGACATACCTTTTTCTGAGCTCCCTTTAGCTCCTTGTTGATGTCTCCCATTACTGTCTAGTAAGATACTTCCCTGCACACCATCTGGTCTGGTAAAAAATGTGAAAGGGCATGGGGAGGAACTGAGCATCCAAAAACCCAGATATAAGAGAAGTTTTATTCAATGAACCAATCTACTAGTTTGCCCAGATTTCCCATGATCCTGTTTGAAATTTGAGGAGGTGGGTGACCATATAGGGATGTATGAATAAGAACCACTACATTGTGACATATTTCATAAACGAAATCTTTGGATTTTTCCTCCCATGGCTTGGAATGGTAGAAGTGGATAGGCTTTGTACTAGTCGGGGTCCAGCTCCAATTCATTAATGGAAAAGGGTTCATGAAACAGATAGCGTCCATGACATATGCATACATATAGAAAGGGGTGGGTTGCCCCTTTGATTTCTCCATTTTGTATTCAATAATTTCTTTGTCCAGATTATCCGACAACATTTTTTCCCAATTAAAAGTGTATCCCTCGACCACCTCGTGCATGATAGATACCCATTCCATTGGGAAATGAGTGGGACTCTTCTTACCGAACAATCTACAGAGCATCATGGCTACATAAATCATGTGAACATCTAATGATGTTGGGGCATACATACCATGAGCATCAGCCCTGAACTTCTCTGGGTGCACCCACGAGGACCTGATGATATAGGGGTAACTCTTGTTGTATTGTATGCATTCCTTTTCCTCAAACTCCAACATAAATGAAACACTGTAATTATATTTAGGATTGGGAGATATATTATACATTACCTGGAGGTGTTTCGGTCTGAAAGAACCAACAAAAACCTTCTGATGGTTGATGATGCACCTGGTTTTAATGTCGATATTTTCCAAGGCCCAACTTATCATGTCGTTATACGTCATGAGTCTCGGTCACACAGCTATCTTGTGTACTAACTCTGAATGGGATATATATCTGAGTTTAGCTTCATGAGTATCATCTACCTGATCATTGAAATCTTCTGGACAGTTTATAATCTCATGTTCCAGAACCTCGAACACCTATGTCCAAGATTTAACATATACTATAGCTCGCATCATAGTATCCAATAGAACGTCCTCATTTGTATTTGAACCTTCACCAGCCGCATCAGGCTTCTTCATAATTTTTCGTGGTGCCATGATCTCTAACAAATTGAGTGAGGTTACCTTTTGCAAAGGAAATATGTGAGATTTTTCAAACTAATGAAAGCTTGCTAATTGCGGAAGGTGAAAATGAATTTGAATTCCAAGTGCCTTTATTCAAATCAGATACATTGATTTTTTTATAGCTTTACTGATGAAAAAATTATTAACCTTAATGAAAATGTCTACCTGGAGATCCGCGATCCACATTTGAATCATTACCGTTAATTACTCATAAATTCCATTAATATTCGGTGGTTTGTGTTCGGGAGTTTTATATGAGACAGAATGAGAATTTCCTGAATCCCAAATCTGTGAAGGTTAATCCATGGATAATCGCTATCAAAAACTTAATTAATCTTGTTTAAAAAGGTGTGTTAACATCAAGTGTTTTGGACATTCGAACTTCGGGGTTTTTAAATGTAGCTCGAGAGGAAATACTTGAAACCCAGAACTAGGAAGTGATTTATTATCTGGTATTCGATTTAAGTCTTAATTTATCATATTTAACTTTAAGTGTTTCAGAGATTTGGACTTCGAATATTTTAGGATACGATGAAGGGTAAACATCCAAACCTCAAAGTGCAAAGTCATTAATTATCTCTTGACCATGACCAACTTAATTAATACAATTTTAATACTTCATCATTTTGGTGCTTCGGTGATTTATGAATTAGTTCTTTGTTATATTTTAGAAGGTTCATATCCCATAGTGACGTGTCATAGATGACATCTATAGATGATGTGTCGAGAAAAAGGAGGTGCCACGTGTTACTTATAATCATATGAATATTCAAACTAAAATGTCAGAAATGGGTGCCACGTGTCAACTTGGGGAAGACTCAAAAGATACATGTATACCACAACTTGTGTCCTTTAAAGGTTTAGGAAAAGTTATGAATGAATACTTTTGGGTTTCGGGACTTTTATCGTTAAGACTTATTGAAATGCGTGAAGCGTGAAGCTCTGGAGTGTCCTTTAGTGATTTATGTATTTAACCATTAGTTGGCTCCAAAACTTTGGAAAAATTAGGATCATTCGATCAAAATGGAAAAAACTTCATCAACGACGGATATCACATGCACCTTATTACTAATTAACTGGAAATGAATTTGATTTAAAATTCGAAAGTTATTTTCTAAATTATTATTTTTGGAAAGATTGTATTTTCATGAAGTGGAGAATGTAAAGCTCAAAGTTCAGGATTATATGTGTTCCAACATATTGAACCAGATATAAGAGTCCTGCTCACTTATCCAAGAAACCAAGATATACCATATCCAAATACCAAACCATCCATACCAAGTATGCCTCAAGCATACACCATATCATGACAAAACGTAACCATCAAAAAAAAGTATACATCCATACCAATACCTTTGTAGTTGACCTAAAACTCTGAGATGTTGGCCTGTAGACATCCTTACACTTCAAGGACCTGGTACCAACATTTACTCAATATTTCATGATATTTTCACAGATACGTGACTTTGTACTCTACTACATATAGATATCCACACTTTTCTCTACTGTATCCCATGTACATCCACACCCTTCTGACTTGTAACTTGTATATACCTCATAAACTAGGGTTATTCATGTTTTCTACAAATATGAGGCTTTCACGTTCGACCTTCCTCATAAAATACCATCACAACCTTATAAAAAAGATCATTGGTTCACAATATAGATAATCAATGAATGAATGTGTGAGTGTATATGTCAAAGAATCCCTGAGATGTATTTATACTTATGCTAGGTAACTCCTCTCCTTAATTTAGGGATTCTAGGGTTTTCTTGTTACAACAAATTTACCCTTTAATTAAGGACTTGTAACCAACTAGGGGCTTCTTGACCACTCTTTCGGGATTACAACTTCTCAAGGCCATAACTCCCTAATAGTGAGGAACTACATGACATTCCACATACCACCATAAATGGCACAATGAGTACTATCCACATATGAGTGTATTTCTTGCATTTAATCTTCATGTCTTGTCCAAATTCCTCATGCAACTTCGGGTACCAAAACCACATCGTTGAGGCTTCTTCAAGGGTTCACATCAATGACAACCAAAATATCAACAATCTCCCCCTTTGGCATTGATGACAACACTTAGGCATGAAAATTCTTATTCTCCCCTTATGAAAATCACTCCCCTGTCTACATATTTCTTTCTCTTTGTCTCCATTCTTTTCTCTATCTATTCCCCTTTGACATCAATGGAAAAGGGAAATCCTCCTCTTGGGGATGCTCCCCCTATCTACAATCCTCTACTATATCTACTTCTATTTCTCTTCATCTTGCTTCATTGTGTAACTCTTTGATGTACATGAAAAGCATTCAAAACGTTCTTTACTTGAATGTTTTCAAGACTTATGTTTCTCTCCCCTTGTCCTGTTAAGATTGATCTTGTGTGAATCACTCTGGGGTAGAAAATACTCCAAGCTTCTGTCGCATATACTCAAAAATTCCCCTTGCAGGCAGTTTGGTGAAGATATATGCAATCTTCTCTTTTGTCCTAACATACTCTAGCTTGTTGTTCTTCTCTTTAGCCTATTCCCATAGAAAGTGTTACTTGATCGGAATGTGCTTCATATTATAATGCATCACTAGATTCTTGGAAATATTGATGGAGTTGGTGTTGTCAAAAAGTATCGAAATGGGCTCATCACACTTTACTTGTATATCTTCTAAGGTATTATTCATCCAAAGAACATGAGTACAACAATTCATTGCTACAATGTATTCTACTTCTATTGTATACAATGATACTGATGATTGCTTCTTACTTAAACATGACACCAAACACTCACCCAAGTAGAAATTTGCTCCACTTGTACTTCTTCTATTATCAATGCAACATGTCTAATCTACATATGTGTAGGAGAAAAGCAATATATCCCTCCCTTTTGGATACCATAATCCAAACGCTTTTGTACCTTTGAGGTATTTGAATATCCTCTTTACTGCCATAACATGTGATTCCTTTGGTGTTACTTGAAACCTTGAAACCTGTCCAACTACCTGCATCACATTCAATCTGGAATATGTTACATAGAGTAAGCTGGATTGGTACTTTCTCTAATATACATATTTATAATCATAATCCTTACTTAACTTACAACTATTCTACATACGAGTGCTGACTGGTTAGAAATATGTCATTCCAAACTTCTTCAACATTTCTCTGATATACTTGGTCTAAGAGATAAATATACCTTTGTTGCTATGACATATATCGAGACCCAAAAAGAAAGACAATTCTCCAAGTAAAGACATCTTGAATTCATTCTACATATCATTGGAAAATTTCTAACTCATCATGTCATCATCACTTCCGAAGATAATATCATCAACATAAACTTCAATTATCAAGATACTATCTTAATTTAACTTTATGTAGAGATAGTTGTCTACATTTCCTTTATTGAACCCTTTCTTCTATAGGTATCTTTCTAGTATTGAATGCCACGCTCTCGAGGCCTTTTTGAACCCATATAATGGTTTATTTAACCCATATTATCCATTTAGAAAGGTTGAATTTGCATCAATCTAATAGACATTGATTCTCTTTGAATAAGAATATGCTAAGATCAATCTTATTGTTTCCATCTTGGCCATTGAGGAAAAAAATTCTTCCAAATATATACCTTCAACTTGAGAGTATCCTTTGCATACTAATCTTTCTTTGTTCTTGGTAACTTGTCCATCCTCGTTCAACTTGTTTCTAAAGACCCACTTTGTACCAATGACATTATTTTTATTCTACCTTGGAACCAATTCCATGTGTCATTCTTATCTATCTGATATAATTTTTCATCTATAGCTTTGATCCAATGTTCATCCTTCCTAACTTATTCAAAACAACTCGGCTCAATAGTAGATAGTAGCACTAGGTGTTGTTGTTCTACTGAGCAAATTATTCTTCTAGTTTCAACTCCTACATCTTTATTTCCAATGATCTATTTTGATGGATGATTTCTCTACACTCGTCTTCTAGGTGTCTTTGTATGTACTTGAAGATATTGTTGTTCTTTCTCTTCTTCTGGTTGTTCTTCTTCTTCATCTACTTCTTCTTCTTTTAAATCTTCTCCGTGATCCCTTTCCACTGAATCTTTGCTACTTTATTTTATCTTTAGTTCGTATGTATCATTAATCATCACATTTATTATTTATACTATTTTGTTGAGTCTTAGATTGGATCATTTGTATGCTTTCCTTTTGCTTGAGTACCCAACCAATATTCCTTTATCAACTCAAGAATCAAATTTTCCAATTTTGCCATCTTCTCTTTTGATGTAGAATTTTCTTCTGAATACCTTGAAGTGATTCACATTTGTTGGTATTCCTTTCCATAGCTTGTATATAGTCTTATCATTGTTATTTATGAGCATCCCTATGTTCTGAATGTGAATTGTTTTACGCATTGCTTGTACCCAAAATACGTATGTCAACTTGGAATCCATTAACATGGTTATGGCCATTTCCTATATTATTCTATTATTTCTTTCAACAAGTCCATTTTGTTGAGGTGTCCTAGCTACTGATAATTTCCTCTTTATCCCATTCTCACTGCAGAATTCCATGAAGTCTTTTGATGTAAATTCTACTCCATTTTCTAATCTCAAGCACTTGGCTTTCAATTCTATCTCAGTTTCAAACATCTCTTTGTATGTCTTGAAGTTTTCAAATGCCTCTAACTTCATCTTGAGAAAGAAAACTACTGTCATTATTGTGTAGTAATCAACCAATAGCATGAAGTATTGTCCACATTTAAATCCCTTTATTCTTTTCGATACAACTAGATTAGTGTGTACATTATCCAGTGGTTTTGTTATGGAATACTCTTTTGATTTTAACTTGGTCTTGGTTTTTTTTCCCTGTAGAAAATGCTTTCATAGAATATTTGTTTGCTTTGAGATCTCAGGAATTTCTCTTAATTCTTCCCTTTTTTTGACTATGATGAGATTATCAAAATTTATGTGACCCATTCTTCTTTTCCAAATCCAACTTTCATCATCCTTTCCTAAGAAACATATTTCCTTTACAATTTCATTTAGAACATATATGTTTCTTAGAGTTCGTACAGTTGTATCCACAAACTTGCATGATTCTTCTTTCCTTATCTTTCACTTCTTTGAGTCAAACAAAACTTTGTGTCCTTAATCAGACATTTGAATTACACTTAGCAAATTGTGTTTCATGTATTCTATCGGTAAAATATTTTATATCGTGGCATCCTTACTTATGAGTTTGATTGTGTCTTTTCCAATATTTATGGTTGAGTTGTGATTACCAAATGAAACTGATCCATCTCATTCCTTCTTCAATGTCAAAAACCTATCCTTATCACATGCCATATGCTTTAAGCTTACACTATCAACATACCATCCATGTTTCTTGTGTTGAACTTGTAGAGAAAGGTTGCATTCTTCAGTGTTTAATTAATCCTTATTTCTTATCTGTATCCTTTGTGGTTCCTTCTTATGACTATTGATATTATATTTTGGTTCCCTTGGAGGAATAGTGAGTGTATAATATTTATCCATATGTCCAAAGTTGTTGCAATTGTAGCATTCTACCTCATCACTAAATGATCCAATCTGTTGTAGCTTTTGTTCTGTGCTTCATGAGATCTTCTTGGATAACTATTTCTTGTATATCCTTCATCATTGCTTCTATCCTTAGTATTGTCTCTACAATTCACATCTTTGTGACCAAAATTATTACATGAATAACATGAACCAAGAGATATATTTTGATACTTGGGAGTGAAAGATATTCTAAATGGTGTTGTTCTTCTAAATTCTTCTTCTTCTTGAGGTATTTTTATAGCTTGTTTCCACCGATAATGACTTTTAAATCTTCTAGGTGGTGTAGTGTCTCTATAATCCTTATCTTGATTCTTCATATCTTCTTCTTTATTAGAGGGACCTTTGACAACTTATGCATATTTTCTTGGTTCTGATTCTTTCTTTGTGGTTTCGTAGGTTGAAAATTTATTTGTCTACATCTAGTTGTATCCTAATCCATATCTGTCATAGTAAGGTATTTGAATGTTAATGATATTATCCAATATCCTAGTGTTGTTTTGCTGCATGTCATTCTTCTAAAGATCTTTTCTTAGAATGACTATCTATGCTTCTAACCCTTCAATGATATTGTCTTTTTCATCTAACTGTCCTTTGAGTGCTTCTTCAATTTTCTTGTCTTCTTATACCTAGATTTTTAGCTCCGTCATCGTCTACTCTACTTATTTGGAGTTGGAATTCTGAGATTCTTCTTTATGTTAAGGTTTAATCTACTATTAGGTTTCTTTTCAATTTACTAGATAACCATAGCATATATAGGATCAATGAGAGAAACAAAATCACAATATACACAACATTTATCCTCAGAAACCCTCATGGAGGAGAAACCCAGCAAAACATTCCTTAATATAGATAGCCAAGAAAATGACAAGACAATAAACCAAACACTATAGAATATCCTCCACTGAGCAATGTGCCTCTCTCTCTTCCTTCTTCCAACAACTAGAAACTGCAAATTCCTTCAAACCTATGCACTAGATGAGTGAACAAATGAGGCGATGGCTTCCTTTATTTATACAAATTGGTAGGTGCTTAAAAGGTGTATCTTCGCTGAGTAGGACCAACTTGTCTTCTGAGTGGTTAAAACCACTTTAATTTCTTGGGGGCCCACTTCTCAATTTTCATAATATGTTTAGGGTTTGACCAATCCACAAAAGGGGATTGATCTAATGAATAATAAATAAAATACTCTTTGCAGTTACAATATTTCAACACTCCCCCTTAACAAGAAGGGTATTATACAACATCATCAGGAGAGAGATAGAGGGAAGCAACATCAACAACATATGTAACACTCATTGGCATAAATATATATCATCAGAATTTTTTCTCATCATCAATATCATCATTCGCAACAGGGAGTTGGAATGGCATCATCATCATCTTCATCAACATGGATTAGTATAACACTAATGCATCATCATCAATAACAACACAAGGTTGATACAACATCATCAACAACAATATCACAGCACAAAGGCTCGAGCATCATCAACAACAACAACATCACAGAATGAAGGTTGGAGCATCAACAACAACAACATTACAACATGAAGGCTAGAGCATCACTAACATCAACACTAGGATGGAAATATTCATCATGAAGTTGGCATCTCATCAACATCAGCAAGAGGATGGAAATATTCAGCACGAGGATGGAATCACAACAACATTAGCACAAGGTTGGAAATATTCAGCACTAGGATGACATCACAAAAACATCAACACGAAGCTAGAAATCTTCAGCACTAGGCTGGCATCACAAAAACATCAGCACAAAGCTAGAAATATTCAGCACAAGGTTGGTATCAACAACATCGACATGAGGCTGAAAATATTCATCATCAGATTAGCATCAACAACATCAACACGAAGCTCGAAATCTTCAGCACTATGTTGGCATCACAACAACATCAACATGGAGATGGAAATCTTCAGCACAAGGATGGAATCAACAACATTTTGTGGTACTCTGAAATATCCAAAGGATCTTCCCAGAAATCAAAAAGATTCCTTAGGATATGAAATCCTAATGGAGCTACCATGTGGCACTCTGACAGACCCAAAGGATCTTCCCAAGAATCATAAGATTCCCTAGGATATAAAATCCTAACGGAGCTACCACTATTGATCAGGATACCATAGTATCATCCACACCACTCCCCCTTTTGAGGGAGGTCCTTTCGGACTATACCAAGCTTGTCTTGAAAGTTCTCAAACTTTACACGAGACAGGGGATTGGTCAACACATCTGCAACATGTTCATCCATGCCAACATAATGGAGCTTTATGGATCCTCTCTACAACATATCACGAATGAAGTGATATTGGATCTCTATTTTCTTAAAAATCATCATGGAACACATCATATTTATACAAATTTGGTTATCACATAGGATCATAGTGGCTTCCATCTCCAGATCAAATAGATATGTCAACAACATCCGAAGCTATATGGCTTCACCACTGGCGGAACATGCTGCAATATATTCCGCTTATGTCGTGATGGGAGAAATACTAGATTGCTTCCTACTCTACCATGAAGTCATGGTTGACCCCAGACTGAAACAACATCTTGAAGTTCTCTTTCTATCAGAAACACTTCCAGCTCATCCTGAATCAGTATATCCATACAATCTAAAGTCATGATCTCTAGTATAGCAGAGACCAAAATCCAATATACCCTTAAGGTATCTCATCACATGTTTTGCATCATCAAGGTAAACATGTCTGGGTTCTACCAGATCCTGTCTCAAGTGTGTTTACAACAAAACATATATCTAGTCTGGTATTCGTCAGATACATCAAAGAACCAATAATAGTTTGTTTGTATAGAGTAGCATCAACCAATTCTGATGAAGTATCTACCAGGAGCTTCAACTTTGTTTCCATGGGTATGTTCATGGATTTATACTCCAACATATCAAACCTCTTTAATATTTCTACTATATGCTTCCCTTGGTTAAGGAATATCTTCTATGGGCTTTGTCAAACCTCAAGACCTAAGAGATAAAGCATTAGGTCTTTCATCAAACTCTGTAGTGAGCTTCTTCTGCAATATGTGATGATATTTTCTTCATCTTGTCAAGAATAAATCATCTACATATAGTAGTAACATCAATGAATCATCATTCATAACCTTGAGATAAAGGTTAGAATTAACTTTACTCTTGTTAAAGCCCAAGCTCGTCAGGAAACTATCAATTCTTCCATACCAAGCTCTAGGAGCTTGTTTCAACATGTACACAGCTTCCTTCAACTGGAAAACATGATTCTTTCTATCTTCATTCTTCAAATAAAATTTTATCATTACATTGTACCAATCTGATACACTTGCTCAGTTGCAACTCAATCTGCACAATCATGTGCTAGCTTTATGTGCTCTCTACAAAGAACTATCTATCTCATTGCCTGAGAGTATGTTCTCTCCTCTTTCTACAATTGTTCCTTCTGGAACTGGGACTCTACACCTATAGCTTGTTTGAGACTGAGAATGACTGCTTCATCCTCACTGTGGCTGTTGAAATATGTGAGTAAATCCTCTTATTCTATCATGATAAAAACTTCATCTGAAACTGAGAATGGCTCAATAACTGATATTGAAGGTAGTTATTCTTCTTTCATGGAGGTGACTCTATATTTTATTGTATTTATGTCTCCATGACCCAACTAATGTAATCCACCAACTACCACTCAATTTTAAATATGGGGATTTTTCCCCATGTATCTCATACTCTATATGAATCATGGTTGTTCTAGTTGTCTTCATGAATATTGGAACCATTTATTCAATTGTTGGAGTAATTGTCTCGTCATAGTCTTCTCCCTCTTGTCAGGAGATTCCTTTGGACACACATCATGATTTGTACAACTACAACATGCTTGATCTGTTTAGATCAATCTTGGAAGTCAATACTGACTTCTCTTCTAGTATCATGGAAGAATCCATATCCTATTCTTTCTGATTGGCTTCCTTCTCTATCAATGAAACAAAGGGATCTTCCTAGGAGATTTCATATCTCCTAGAAGTTTCTGAAGCTATGATCTATTCTTCTCATGGAATCTATTTTCAAATCCTGGAAGTTGTCTCTTCATATGATCCTTTATGAGATCAGGCTTACTCTCGATTTCTTTTGAGTCTACAAGGACTTCATCATCTCTTACAGGGTATACTTGGTGTTGAATACCAAGTCTAAATATGAAAATTTGAGTCAGACTTCAAACGAGTTCTACTTCCTACTAAGGTGGCTTCATTATCCTTTGAACAAGTCTAATGTGAGTTCTTGATCTAATATCCAATCATCTTTGTATCCTTCTTCTCCTTACAATCAATATCCATATGAGATACTCTAGATTTCAAAATATAGATTTTTCTTCATATTCTTTTGTACATGAATGTATATGGTTACGTACATAGTCTGCATCATGTCTCATATAATATGTTTCCTTCTGAAACCTTCACTGTAGCTTCCTTGGGGTTATCACATGTGACCTGAAACAAGGTCAGCAAAACAACAAGCAAGAATAATACTCTTTTGATAATAGTAAATAAAATAATAGCACGAACAATCATCACAATAGCTCCTTTAGAGATTTCACTTGTGACCTGTCTAAAACAATGATCAAAAGCAAGAAATATAATACGAAATGATATCAACACTCTTCTATTGTTTTGACCAAACATTCATCCAAGGTAACTTGGAATCAATACAAGAATTTTCTCCTAGAGGATATGTTAGTTGTATCTGGTAAATTATTGCATTAGTCATTTATCTCGATATGCTCACATGCTACCAAGTATAATACTTTTCAAATACTGCTACCTCAACTATAGTGTTTACTTGTAATGGGTTAGTTATCAACTTTGTCATGTGAAAATTTGAATCTTATCAACTTAATTAATCAAACCTGGAACCTAGAGTCTTTTCCTCAAGAATGAGTGTGTTGCTTTTCATCCAAGTCTCCTTCACTCAAGATGACAAGTGATTTATTCAACCTATCTTATGTACTAAGACAATATGCTATCTTGATAGAAAGTTGGGTTAGAGAATAAAATCTATGATCTCAACTTTAATCCATCCAATACCTTGACTTTAATTTTGACCAAAGGTCAGTATGATGGTCATAGCTTCAACATGCAACCTAGATCAAAATAATGTCATATCAAATAGATGCATATCAGAATAATCAAACCTTGATTGCATTATTCCTCTGAATGTGTTGGATCTTGAGATCCTTCTGTATCTATGGTAAGAGATCCCTTCTCTTGCAAATACCCTTTAAAGCTTAATAGTTTAAACATATGTGAATACATACCTCTGATAGTATTTTCAAGTAGTGGCACCATCTGGTAGCAACGGTAATAATTACCAACTCTTAAAAACTTCAAGGGTGACTACAACTAGTATTGCAGTTGATACTTCAACTGATACTGCAACTGCAAATGATACTACAACTGATTATGAAACTGAAACTTCAACTGCAAATGCAACTTAGGGTTTTATGAGGAAACCCTAATTTTTCAAACTTCAAATTTTGAAATTCTAATCCATGAGATAGGTGCGCTGAGCTGAGGCGAGTAATTTGTGTAGTCATATTTCTGAAAATCCAAAGTTTACCCCTTCAAATTTGACTAGCGGAATTATGTACTGGTACTTCTGGTACTGGTTCTAGTTTCCTGTTTTTTTTGTACTTGTGGTTTTCTGGTGCTTCTAGTTTTCTGGTACTAGTGAAAACTAGGGTTTCAGTTTCTGGGAGGTATGTCAACTGAAAAAGTATGTTGAAGGTGCCAACGAGTTCCCTAGGCTAGGGCACACTTTTCTAGATGTTTTTTAGACTAAAATTCCTCTTCAATAAGAATCCCTAATTGTCTTGTATGACAACACTCATTTTTCTTTATCTAGTGAAAGATGCTCTCTTCAGCTTACCTCTAATACCATGTTAAGTTTTAAGCTATTATTAGGTTTCTTTTCAATTTACTAGATAACCATAGCATAGATAGGATCACTGAGAGAAACACAATCACAAGATACACAACATTTATCCTGGGAAACCCTCATGGGGGAGAAAACCCAGCAAAACATTCCTTAATATAGATAGCCAATACAATGCCACGACAATAAACCAAACACTAGAGAATATTCTCCACTAAGAAATGTGCCTCTCTCTCTTCCTTCTTCCAGCAAATGGAAACTGTAACTTCCTTCAAATTTGTGCACTAGATGAGTGAGTTGAGTGAGTGAACAAATGAGGGTGGTGGCTTCCTTTATTTATACAAACTAGAAGGTGTTGAAAAGGTGTCTCTTTACTGGGCAAGGCCAACTTGTCTTCCAAGTGGTTGAAACCACTTTGATTGCCCGGGGGGTGACTTCTCAATTTTCATAATATGTTTAGGGTTTGACCAATCCACAAAAGGGGATTTGGTCAATTACAATGCCCGACATGATCAATCCACAAAAGGGGATTGATCTAATGAATAATAAATAGAATACTCTTTTCAGTTACAATATTTCAAGACTTTCTTCTATAGTTCTTCCTAGAGTGACTTGTTTTTCTTCTTTTCCCTTTTTAGAGCTTCTATGGAACTCATCAATTCTTCTTTATAAGTGGCTTTTGCCTCTTTGCATTCTTTTTCGGAGCCTTGTTTTCCAGAGTCTTATACTTCAATAAAAAGTACTCTCTCTATATAATTGTTGTTGCCTTTGTCTTCATTTGATGAACTATCGTCTTTGGTGTGAATACTTTTCTTGAAAAAAATATTTTTGTTTCTTCTACCCTTTTGGATTTTCTTTTTCTTTTTAGAGCCATCTTCTTTATTACTTTCCTTATTATTATAGGGACATTTATTATCAAAACTACCAACACCATCACAATCAAAACATTTTAATCGAAGCATACATTTGTATTTTCCGGTTACTCTTTTCATATTTCTTGCAAAGTTTTCCACCTCTTCATCTTCCTCTGAATCATCATTGCAACTACAGTCTAACTTTGGATTTTGTTTATATTTATTTTTTGTCTTCTTGGATGCCTTGAATGTTGCTTCCTTTGTCATTGGATTGTCTTGCTCTATCCTCATATCATAAGCTATGAGTATCCCATTCAACTCATCCATGGTCACTATAGCTAGGTCCACTCTTTCTTCTAGAGATGAAATGTTTGAATCAAATCTCATTGGTAGAGTTTTTAATACCATTTTAACAATGACATGTTCATGTATATCCTCTCCCAAACCTTTGATATTTTTTACTATTTCATCGACTCGTAGAAAGTAAGTTGTTATGTTTTCATCTTCACTCATCTTCAATTGTTCAAACTTGTCTCTAAAAATATGAAGTTTAGCTTCCTTAAATTTTTCATCTCCTTCGTAGATAGTCTTCAGTTTGTCCCACATTTATTTTTTAGATTCACAGTGCATAATATTGGTATGTATAGATAGATTCAAACCATTTTTGGTAGCATTTCGATCCCTCAAATCATTTTCTTTGATTTTCTCTCCATCTCTATTCATCGGGGGAGTGGTTGTTTCTTTGTATCCATCTACTACTCATCGCCAAAAATTGAATCCCTGTGCTTGTATATATGTCTTCATTATTCTGGTCCTGAAGGCATAGTTATCTCCATCAAACTGTGGTACCTCAATATTAGACTAATCCATGATCTTATTACAGTGGTTAGACTACTTCTTGAAGGACATGCTCTTATACCAATTGTTGGATTACTGAGAGGGGTGAGAATTAGTGATGAACAATTTTATTACTTCTAACCATAGTATATTCTTCAACAATATTTGGAAATTTATCATTAGCATTCAATATATCATCAAAAGTATAATAATAAACAACATCACATCACAATATATACATATTACACCAAAATTTACATGGAAACGCAAATGTGAGAAAACCACGAAGAAGCACCAAATTCTTGATTCTCCAGCTACAAATCGAAAGAGGCTCCAACCCCCTATTATTCTCAGGATGAAACCTAAAGAAAGCTACAATTCTCTGAATTTTATGGCACCAACCAGAAGGAGGCTAGAATCCCCTAAGTTCTTTGGCTCCAACTGGAATGTGGCTACAACCACCTATCATTTCCTCATCATGTTGCCCTGAAATATAAGTGTATATCAATTGTCACTACCACAATAATTTCCACTATCACTACCACTGCTATTGTCATTGTCACTGTCACTACCACTGTCACATCAACCAGTCACTATATCCAACTTGTGTGCCTATACCATACCATGCATCAACTGTGTACTATAACTTGCATCAATCATAAACTATAACATCGACCATGAATACAACACTAACCATAGACCACTACCATATCATCAATGAAGTATCTCAAAGAACCAATACATTTACCTCGTGCATATGCCACCATACAACATGAACTCAAGGATATGAACTATAAAAACCATGTCATGTATTGAACCAGATATATGAGTTCTCCTCACTCATCCAAGAAAGAAATATATACCATATCCAAATACCAAACCAACCATACCAAGTATGCCTCAAGCATACACCATATCATGAAAAAAAGTAATTATCAAAAAAAGTGTACAACCATACCAATACCTTTGTAGTTGACCTATAAATATGAGATGTAGATATGTATACTTCCTTCAAACTTCAATGACCGGATATCAACATTTACTCAATATTTCATGAGATTTTCATAGATCCTGGACTTTCTCCTCTACTACCCATGGATATACACACTTTTCTCTACTATAACCCATGTACATTTGTACCCTTCTAGCATGTAACCTGTAAATACCTCAGAAACTAGGGTTACTCATGTTTGTTGCAACTCTGAGACTTTCACCTTTGACCTTCCTTAGAAAATACCACCACAACCTTAGAAAAAAGATAACTTGTTCACAAAATAGATAATTAATGAATGAATGTGTGAGTGTATATGTGAATGAATTCTTGAGGTGTATATATACATTTTATTACTTCAAACCATAGTATATTCTTCAAAAATATATATTTAGGGCTTCTAGGGTTTTCTTGTTACAACAAATGTACCCTTTCATTAAGGACTTGTAACCAACTAGGGGCTTCTTGACCACTCTTTGGGGCTTACAACTTCTCAAGGCCATAACTCCCTAATAGTGAGGAACTACGTGGCATTCCACATACCACTGGAAATGGAACAAAATGTACTATCCATTTATGCGTGTCTTGCCTACATTTGATCTTCCTGTCATGTCTAAATTCATCGTTAAAATTCAAGTATGAAAACCACATCATCGGGGCTTCTTCAAGGGTTTATATCAATGACAACCAAACTATCAACAATATCCCCCTTTGGAATTGATGGAAACACTTAAGAATGACAATTATTGTTCCCCCCTGTGACCATCACTCCCCTTGTCTACATGCCTCTCTCTCTTTGTCTCCATATCTTGCTCTACTTTTCCCCCTTTTACATCAAAGGAAAAGGGTAATCCTCCTCTTGGGACTAATCCCCCTATCTAAAGGTCTCTGGCGACTCTATTTCCCTTTATCTTCATGTTGTTTCCTCATGTAACTCTTTGATGTATATGAAAAAAATTCAAAAGGTTTTTTACTTTAACTTTTTCAATACTTTTGTTTCTCTCCACTTGTCCTATTAAGCTTGATGACGTGTGAATCACTGTGGGGAAGAAACTACTCCAAGCTTCTATCACAGATACTCAAAATTTTCCCTTGCAAGCGGTTTTGTGAAGATATCTACAATCTTCTCTTTTGTCCTGACTTGCTCTCTCTTGATGTTCTTCTCTTTATCTTGTTCCCATAGAAAGTGATACTTGATCATAATGTGCTTCGTGTTAGAATGCATCATTGGATTCTTGGATATACTAATGGTGCTAGTGTTTTCACAAAGTATTGAATTGGGATCATCACACTTTACTTGTATATCCTGTAATGTATTCTTCATCCAAAGAACCTTAGTACAACAAGTCGTTGCTGCAATGTATTATTCTTCTGTTGTAGACAAGGATACCGATGATTGTTTCTTTCTTAACCATGATACCAGAAACTCACCAAAGCAGAATTTTTTTCCACTTGTACTTCTATCATCAATGCAACCTACCCAATATGCATTTGTGTAGGTGATAAGAGATAGATCCTTCCCTTTTGGATACCATAATCTAAAATCTTATATACTTTTGGGGTATCTGAATATCCTCTTTACTACCATAACATGTGATTCCTTTGGTGTTTCTCAAAACCTTGCAACCTGTCCAACTACCTACATCACATCTGATCTTGAAGTTGTTACATAGAGTAAGATGTCAATAATTGATCTATAATGTCTATGATCTACATCTTTAGAATCATCATCCTTACTTAAATTACAATTGGTCTTCATAGGAGTACCGATTGGTTTTCAATCTGTCCTTCCAAAATTCTTCAAAATTTCTCTAATATACTTGGTCTCAGATATAAAGATACCTTTGTTTCTCTGAAATATTTGGAGACCCAAAAATAAAGACAACTCTCCAAGTAAATACATCTTGAATTCATTCTACATGCCTCTGGAAAAATTCTGACTCATCTTGTCATCATCACTTCCAAAGATAATATCATCAACATAAACATCAGTTATCAGGATACTATCTTGATTTACCTTTATGTAGAGATTGTTTTCTTTATTTCATTTCTTGAACCCTTGTTGTTGTAGGTATCTTTTCAGTCTTGAATACCATTCTCTCAGGGCCTACTTGAGTCCATATAACACTTTCTTTAACTTGCAAACATAATCTTCCTTTTCTAATAACATGAACCCTTTAAGTTGTTCGATGCAAACTTATTCTTCTAATTCTCCATATGATAGACCTTGATTCTATTTGAACAAGCGTAGGCTAAGATCAATCAAATTGCTTCCATCCTGGAAACTGGGACAAAATTTTCTTCAAAATATATACCTTCAACTTGAGAGTATCATTTGAATACTAATATTTCTTTGTTCCTGGTAAGTTGTCCGTCCTCATTCAACTTGTTTCATAAGACCCACTTTGTACCAATGACGTTCTTTTTCTTTGGCCTTGGAACCATTTCACATGTGTTATTCTTATCTATCTAATACGATTCTTCATCCATAGCTTTGATCCAGTTTTCATCCTTGTTGGATTCTTAAAAAATTCTTGACTCAACAACAGATAGTAGTGTTAGGTGTTGTTGTTCTGGTGAGCATATTCTTCTTCTGATTTCAACTCCTACATCTTTATTTCCAATGATCTATTCTAATGGATTATTTTTCTTCACTCATCTGCTAGGTTTCTTTGTAGGTACTTGAAGATCCTATTGTTCTTTCTCTACTTCTGGTTTCTCTTCTTCTTCATCTGATTCTTTATCTACTTCATCTTCTTTCAAATATTCTCTGTGATCATGTTCCACTAAATCTTTGCTACTTTCTTCTACCTTTCGTTTGTCTTTCTCATATATCATCACAATGATGCTTTCTACTATTTTGTTGAGTCTTAGATTGAAGAATGTGAATGCTTTCATTTTGCTTGAGTACCCAACCAGTATGTCTTTATCAACTCGAGAATCAAATTTTCCAATTCTTCCATCTTCTCTTGTGATGTAGCATTTGCTTCCAAATACCTTGAAGTGCTTCACATTTGTTGGTCTTCATTTCCATAGCTCGTATGGACTCTTATCATTGGAGAATCCCTATGTTATGAATGTGAAATTTTGTATGCACTCTTTGTACCTGAAATATGTATGTCAACTTGGAATCCATTAACATGGTTCTGGCCATTTCCTGTACTATTTTGTTCTTTCTTTCAACAACTCCATTTTCCTAAGGTGTCCTAGCTACTGAAAATTTCCTCTTTATCCCATGCTTGGTGTAGAATTCCTTGAAGTCCTTTGATGTAAATTCTTCTCCATTGTCTCAATTTCAACCATCTCTTTGTTATTTATGAGCCTCCTTATGTTATGAATGTGAATTGTTGTATGCACTCCTTGTACTTGAAAGATGTCTGGCAACTTGGAATCCATTAACATGGTTCTGGCCATTTCTTGTACTATTTTGTTCTTTCTTTCAACAACTCCATTTTCCTGAGGTGTCCCAGCTACTAAGAATTTCCTCTTTATCCCATGCTCAATGTAGAATTCCATGACGTCCTTTGATGTAAATTCTCCTCCATTGTCTCATCTCAAGCACTTGACTTTCAACTCTGTCTCAATTTCAACCATCTCTTTATATGTCTTGAATTTTTCAAATGCCTCTGAATTCTTCTTGAGAAACCAAATCGTGGCCATTCTTGTGTAGTCATCAACCAATAGCATGAATTATTGTTTACCTTTCAATCCCTTCATTCTTGTCAGTCCAACTAGATCAGTATGTACAATCTCCATAGGTTTTGTTGAATAATCCTTTGATTTTAACTTGATGTTGGTTTGTTTTCCCTGTAGGAAATTCTTGAATACAACCTTTTTTGGCTTTGATATCTCAGGAATTTCTCTTAGTGCTTCCCTTTTGTTGACTTTAACGAGATTATAAAAATTTATGTGGCCCATTTTTGTGCCAAAGCCAACTTTCATCATCCTTTCCTATGCCACATCTTTCCTTTCCCATTTCATTTATAAAATATATGTTTCTTGGAGTTCTTATAGTTGTAGCCACCAACTTTCCTGATTCGGCTTTCCTTATCTAGCACTTATTTGAGTCAAACACAAATTTGGGTCCTTGATTGCACATTTTACTTACAATTAGCAGATTTTGTTTCATGTCTTCGAATAGAAAAACATTTTTTGTCGTGGCATCCTTACTTTCGATCTTGATTGTGCCTTTTCCAATAATCATGACTGAGTTTTCATTCCCAAATGAAACTGATCCATCTCTTACCTTCTACAATGTCAGAAACCTGTCTTTATCACCTATCATATGCTTTGAACATCCACTGTCAACATACCATCCACGTTTCTTGTGTTGAGATTGTAGATCAAGGTTGCACTCTTTGGTGTTGAATTGATCCTGCTTTCTTATCCATAGCCTTTGTGGTTCCTACTTATGACTGTTGATATTCTTCTTTGGTTCACTTGCAGGAATAGTGAGCCTGCAATATTTAGCCATATGTCCAAATTTGTTGCACTTGTAGCATTCTACCTCATCACTCAATGATCAAAATTTGATATAGCTTCTATTGTGTGCTTCATGAGATATTATTGGATAATTATTTCTTGTATAGCCTTCATCGTTGCTTTTTTTCTTGGAATTGGCTCTAAAATTTATATCTTTGTGCCAAAAATTATTACATCAATAACATGAACCAAGAAAAATAGTTTGATACCTGGGAATGGAAGATCTTTCGAATGGTGTTGCTCTTTTGAATCCTTATTCTTATTAAGGTATATTTGTATATGGTTTTCATTGATATTGACTTATGAATCTTCTAAGTGGTGCAGTGTCTCTGTAATATTGTTCTTGACTCTCCCTGTCTTCTTCTTTCTTAGAGGGACCTTTGACAACTTCTACATAGTTTCTTGGTTCTACTTATTTCTATGTCGTTTTGGAGCTTGAACATTTCTATGTCTAAGTCTAGTTGTATCCTAATATATATGTTTCATAGTAAGGTATTTGATTGTTAATGATATTATCCAATATCATGGTGTTGTTTTTTTGCATGTTCTTCTTCTGAAGATATTTTCTCAGAGTGTCTATCTCTACTTCTAACCCTCAATGATCTTGTCCTTTTCATATAATTGTCCTTTGAGTGCTTCTTCATTTTTCTTGTCTTCTTCTACCAATATTGTTAGATTCATTATCATCTGTTTGAATTCTTTATAGTTGGAATTCTGATATTCTTCTTCCTTCTTTAGTTTTTCCAGGAGTGACTTGTTTTTCTTCTTTTCCCTCTTTAGAGATTTTATGGCACTCATCAATTCTTCTCTGTAATCGGATTCTTCCTATTCACATTCTTCATCAGAGCCTTCTTCATCGGAGTCTTCTACTTCCATAAAAATTACTCTCTTTGTATCATTGTTGATGTCTTCGTCTGATGAAATGGCTTCCTTGGTGTAGAGACTTTTCTTGAAAAACAAATTGTTTCTTCTACCCTTTTGGATTTTATTTTTCTTTTTAGAGCCATCTTTTTTATTAACCTCCTTATTCTTATAGGGACATTTATTAGAAAAATGACCAACACCATCACAATTAAAAACAAATAATGGAATCATACCTTTGTATTTTTCGGTTCCTCTTTTCATCTTTCTTACAATTTTTTCCACCTCTTCATCCTCCTTTGAATCATCGTTGCAGGTACAATATGACTTTGGATTTTTTTTATATTTCTTCTTTGTCTTCTTGGATGCCTTGAATGTTTCTTCCTTCATGACTGGATTGTCTTTCTATGTCCTCATCCCATAAGCTATGAGTATCCCATGAAACTCATCCATGGTCATTGTAGCTAGGTCCACTCTTTCTTCTAGAGCTGAAATGTTTGAATCAAATCTCATTGGTAGAGATATTAATGCCTTTTTAACAATGAATTGTTTATTTATCTCTTATCCCAAACCTTTGATACTATTTAATATTTCATATACTCGTATAAATTAATTTTCTATGTTTTCATCTTCATTCATCTTCAATTGTTCAAACTTGGCTCTAAGAATCTGAAGTTTAGCTTCCTTAAATTTTTCATCTCCTTCGTAGATAGTCTTTAGTTTGTCCCACATTTTGATTTGCAGATTCACAGTGCATAGTATTGGTATGTATTGATAGATTCAAACCTTTCTCGATAGTGTTTCTATCCCTAGAATCATTTTCTTCAAGTTTCTTTCCATCTCTATCCATCGATGGAGTGGTTGGTGCTTTGTATCCATCTACTATTGATCGCCAAACATCCAATCTGTATGCTTGTATATATGTATTCATTCTTCTACTCTAGAAGACATAGTTCTCGCCATCAAACTTTGGTACCCCAATCTTAGCATAATCCATGATCTCCTTCTGGTGGTTAGACTTCTTCTTGAAGGACCTACTCTAAAACCAATTGTTGGATTACTGAGAGGGGGGTGAATTAGTAATGAGAAATTTTATTACTTTTACCCACAATATATTCTTCAACAATTTTCAACATTTTATCATTAGAATTCAATATATCATTAGTAGTATAATCATAAAAAACACCACATCACAATAGATACACAATAGATGAGAAGTTACGTGGAAACCCAAATGGGAGAAAACCACATAATTATTTTCCTATATATGAAAATAATACATTCATTAGAAGCACCAACTTCCTGATTCTCCATCTACAACTCGAATGAGGCTCCACCCCTCTATCTCAGGATCAAATCTGGAGGAAGCTACAATTCCCTAAATTCTCTGGCTCCAACCAAAAGGAGGCTACAACCCCTGTGTTCTCTAGCTCCAACGAGAAGGTGTCTAAAACCACTTATCCTTGCCCCCTCATATACGCATGAAATATAAGTATAGACCAATTGTCACTAACACAATAAATTCCACTGTCACTATCACTATCACTACCACTATCACATCAACTTGTAACCTAACAAACTGTCACTGTATCCAACCTGTGTGTTTGTACCATACCATGCATCAACTGTGTACCAAAATCTGAACTACAACATGCATCAATCATAAACCATAAAATCAACCATGAATACAGCCTGTACCATATCATGCATATGCTACCATACAAAATGAACTCAAAAATATGAACTGATACAAAAATATCTTTTAATGACTATGGTTGAGTTTTAAAACATGAGTTCATTAACCATTTAGGAATTTGAAGAAAGAGGAAGAATTAATGATGAAACATGGCAGCCATAATAAGATATACAGATCTGTAAATAAGAACAAGAATCAGAAAACCATAACAACAAAAGTTGATAACGGAGTTCGGAAATATCACTGACGTCTTCGGGCCTTTGTCTTAGTGGGTGAGGCTTTCGTATTTCTCTTCAAAGCTTAAAGATTACATCACAAAAGTGAAAAATGGATTACAAACTGATCTGGCTATGTTATTCTATATCTCAAGAACCCAACACAACTGATGGCACTAGAAACGAATGAACGAAGCTCCCAGAAATGGCTCGCAAAGTTGCTCTCCTCAATGGCTTCCCTGCATCAAAATGGCTTTGGCTTTAAAATTATTCAAAATTTATCCTCTTTTGAACCTATATAAGGCTTCCAAGTTCCTTTGGATTATATAGGATTTAAGTTGGCAACAAAATCCCAACTTCCCCCCAAGATTTGGCCTCAAAAAGATCTCCAAATCCTCCAAAAATGGCCAAAATCTCCCAAAACTGGCTAAAAAATCACTAAAAATCATATAATAAAGTTTTCAAACCCACTTTTGGCTAAAATAGGTCACAACCCCTGATCCTCGATATCCTGGTCACACGTGCACCCTCCATGTCACCCTGGGATAGTGCTAGTGTGTTGGCCCCTCCGGTTCTGGGTCCTGGTCACATGTGCTTGGCCATATGGTCGTGCCCCCAAGCCCCACACGCCCAAATTGTTAGCTTGGCCCTTTTTTTTTCACCTTGGTCACATGCCTTGGTCGGTGGGCTAGCCCGACCGACCAGGCCCTATCGCCACAAGTCTATGCCAATAGTTGATTGGAGGTCATATGGTGTAGTCACATGCTAATGCGTCGGGGGATAACACTCCATAAAAATCCATGCCAACCATTTAAGAGTGTGGAAATGTGAAAAGTTTGTGTGGTAGTGTATGCGTTAGGGTATGGGGCTAAGCCCCAACCCTTTACTCCACAAACCAAACCTTAAACGCAATTCAAATAATTATGAATAGTTATATTGGTAAGCAACATTACGTGGGCAGGCTGGTATCCCGGCCCTGCCAAACCATTATGCCCAGACTGGAGGTCACGTGTTCGACTCCCATGGATTCCATCATATTTTTCCACAACTACCAATGGAGGGGTGTCATGTGGTATCCCAAGACTGGGCCATGTGGCACCATTACATTCGGTCACCAAATGACACTTGTCAAGCAATGATTCAACCACTTGTCTACTCAATCAGCATGCCATTGCACATGCCATATCACTTTATGGTTGTATAGCATGTACGGTCAGATTCCATGTCATCATTGTACAGACTGTATAGTCAGCAAAAAAATTTCTTGTTTGCAAAAAACGAACAGAATGTGATATCTTTCACATACAGTATTTGTTTGAGCCTGTTCAAGTTGTGTTGGGTTCTTAACAACGTGGCCTATGCACACATCTGTTTTGAAGAGATTCTAAAAACTCTGATTTTTAGGCCTTCCTAGAGCCATTTTGGATCATTCCTCCCCACTAAGACTTTTTGGTCCTCCAAAAGGATACTAACCAGTCATCAAGTGCGGGATAGGCCACCCCACTTGTTCTCGGTCTTTAAACTCTGTCTTGTGCACCTGTCTCATCAAGATCAACTGTGAGACAACCATGATAACTAACAACATATTGTTAGCCACTTGTACTATGTCACATCTTACTAAATCCATTATCATCCATGTTGACAACATTACTAATTATAACATCATAAATATGACTGCAAATGAGCTAATATGTTTGTAGTACTTGCACGACATTAGCTTATCTTGAAGCAAAGTATGAATGAACTTTCATTCTACAATCATCTCATGTTTTTTCTTAATATCAATTACTTGATTTGGCACAATTATAGGTGTGTTTATTTCATGAGTTTCCTTCCTTAATTGTTCCATTGTTTGAAGAGATTGATTTGCTTTTAAATGATGAGCATGTACCACATATTCTTTGCCTTCTTTTATTAAGTGATATTGATTATGTTCCATGTAGAAGATTGTTTTGCGATCATATAATAAGGACTACCTAATACCATTCCACATTCATTGAGTGGCACCACATCACATGTTACCTCATCCACAAACTTAGATGAAATTGCAAACTTTGATGTGCATTTCTTTGTTATGTGCAATCTATGATTGTTAAGTGAGTAAGGTTTATGATGCATCTGAGTGTTTAATCCCAATTGTTTAACCACTTCCTCTGAAATCAAGTTAGATTGAGATCCACCACCTATCAATGTGTCGACTTTAGTGTGCCTCATTATGACCCTTATGTGAAACAATTTACTTCTAGAATCAAATCCATCTCCAATTTTACCTGTCAAACCAACCGTTGTGATTTTATATTCATCACCTGAATCTGATCCCAAGTTTGTTGGTCATGATGTTGTTGCAATTTTTTTCTTCCCTTTCCTCTCTTTGAACCACTTCAGTCTCTTCTCGGGATGGAATTTCTAGCAATGGTCATCATCAAGCCCTTCTTTCTTGCAATGCTTGCAAGAGAGATTCTCTTCCTTTCTTGTCACTGAATTTTCCTTATTGCCATTCCATTTCCTTTTGTCCTCTTTTCTTGAAGACGATTCCCCTGATACCCCAAATATTGTTTTTCTTGCCTCAATGTATGTTTATTGAAAATAAACCTCATCAACATTAGTAGGTTGAAACATAAATACAGTGTTACGAATGTGTGCAAGTAATCCTCATATATACTTCATAAGAGTTTCTTGGGTATGTAATGGAATGTCTAACATTAATGCCATCTTATGAAATTCATCTATGTATTCTTGCACTGTTTGTCCCTTTCTTAGTTTAAGACCTTGCCATTCCATTAAATTTTTCTCTTTATAACCCAAAGGATAAAATTGTTTTCTAAGTGCAAAAATAAAAACTTTCCATGATAGAAATACATTACCCACTTGTTGTGTGCCATTTTCCAACTTTCTTTTCCACCATATGAGCATTGTGCCTACCAAAGCGATGCCAGTTTGATTTGAGTTTCCTCATCCTTGATTTGTTTCACACTGCAATAAACTTCCATCTATCTGACTCAGTTATCAAGCCTCTCTGCATTGACTTTATAGATTTTTAATGACAAAAAATCAACAAACTAATATTCTATCAAACACTTAGCAACCTAGAGATAATTGTCTTCATAAATTTCAAAAATGCATAAAACCCACATTCAGAAATTTCCATAAGCAGAAATACACATTGCTAATAAAAATATGCAAAGGAAATACACAATGGACAACAACCCATAACTCACAGAAATTTAGGCAAATGCCAGAGAAAACCCCAATGTAGGGAAACCCAACGAGAGAGAGAGAGAGATCTTATTATTATGCTTCAGGAAAGTACATATCAGCAACAAAACAACATTTCCAGCCAAGGAAAATACCTCTCAACACCAAATCTGTCCCACGGAAATCTACCTCATTTTTTGTGCCAAAACCTGTACCGTTGTCCAACCTCTTCCATACCTAGTTATCCATGCCCACAGTCTATTGTACGAACTGTTCCGTACGGCCCAAAAATAGACACCAAAAATCTAAAATTTGCCTTGAAAATTGTGCCAAAAATCACCTCGATTTTCATGCCCAAATCCGTACGATTGTAAAGACTATATGGAATCATACAAACTGTATGGATCCATACATTATGGCCTCCCACAACAAAAAAAATATTTTGGCCAAAAGTTCACAGAAAAATTTTCTCGAGAATCGTGCCCTCTTTCCTCGAAAAATGTGCCCTCTTTGTTGTTCACTTTCCTCTCTCAAGCATACTCAGAAAATCTCTCTAACTCTCCTCCCGATGTTCTCTCTCGACATTCGACATGTATTGCACACTACCCAATGCATCCTTTTATAGTCTGAAAATGACACTTTCCCCCCAAAAGTGTGTTTTCACCTTCCCCAACCCTAGATCCAAAGGCCAAGATTAGATCTTGCCTTTTTCAAGATCAAGGGTCATGATCCATTCCCTCCAAAATGTCCATTTAAAATTAAAGTGAATTTCACTTTATTACATAAGTGATTTATGAAAATAAAGTCACTTTAAAAATAGAAGGTACACTTTATTAAAAAGTCACTTTAATAAAAGAACCACGTAAACAACTTTATAAAAACTATTACAAAGTTAAGCACCTGGTAGTGTAAATATTAAGGTAACATCCACATACAAGACAAAACATGCGGAGTACCTCCTAAGATAAAAATCTAACGCTCCCTCTTAGCGAGGGATGTACTCCCTGCCATCTCCATCATCAGGTCCCATCACACTATGCTCTGTAGGAGCTCCCTCTGAACCTGGAGCCATACGCAACATCTACATAGAACTCAAACTAGAATATCTTCTCCTGGCAACCTCCTGGAACCCTAAGCTCACTTCATCTTGAGCATTGGTTCGATCAACCTGGCTGAGCCTTCTGCCAGTGCTCAGAAGAGACTCGCTCTCTTATCTCGGAATGCAAGAATGATACCTTGGCACCACCACAGTCTCAGAATCCTCCTCATGCTCCTTATTCGATGTTGAATCATACATCAAAGGATGTCCTCTCAACATATACAACCTATTCACCTAGTTACAATTTAGCTGCAGCTCTATTGGGTCCACTCCCTCTATGTAGATAAAGACATGTTCCCTCTTGAACAATACGCAATATCCTACATCCTCCAAGGCCGAGATTGAGATAAAGTTAACAGTCAACCCTATGACAAAGAGAACTCCATCAATCTCTAAGAGTCCCCCAAACTCGAGTTGGAATCTGACATTCCCAACTCCACGTACAACTCTTGCCATACCACCTTCATTTACCACCTATTGGCCAAGACCAATCTCTGTGAAATCTGGGAATACTCGACAGATTCTCGTCATGTGGTTAGAGGCTCCACTATCCATAATCCATTTGACATCACCTCTGTATCCTCCGCTGCCGACACTGGAAACTAGGGTAACCAAAGAAAATTCCCTATCGAACTTTGAAGCAAAGTCCTCTATGGTTGTTGTAGTAGCTATCCCAATCCCCTTTGACTCCTTCTTCTTCTTCTTCCTCTTAGGACAATGAGAGACAAGTTGCCCCAACTGGTTACAACAATAGCATTTGACTTTACTCAGGTCCCTTCTAGAACTTCCTTTCTTCTTGTTCTTTGCCACAAGAGAAACATTCTCATCAACTCTGTTTGTCTTCTGATCACTACTCTGAGATCTTTCTCGGATCTCCTCCTGAGTGAAATCATCCCATAGTCTTCTCCAATCGGGTAGATGCTCATGACCCACCATGCACTTCACGAAGACTTCCCAATCTTTGGTGAAGCCATTTAAGGCTATCCTCACCAACTCAGAATCTGAAATGACCTCTCCAACAGCTGCCAACTCATCTTTAACTTGAGACACCAGAGTAAGATAAGAAGAGACACTCTCCTCCTTACCCATCTTGGTATCATGCAACTTAGCCTTCAAGGCCATCTTTCGGTTCTCATTCTTCACCTCGAACAAGTTTTTAAGTGCATCCCACATCTCCTTGGTAGTCTTTTCTTCAGCCAAGTGTGGTATAAGGTGATCCTTCACCCCATCTAGAATAATCCTCTGAGATTTGGCTTCCTTGGTCTCATCCAAGTCCAAAGCAATAGGATCTAGTGTGGGAGCTACTACAATAGAGTTGAGATAGCTATAGATCTTGTTCTCCTTGAGAACGACTGACAAATGAACCTTCCACTACAAGTAGTTGGAAATTCCATCCAATCAATCCTCATATCTAATGCTTCCAGCCATGTTCCCTATCACAACTCAAGGAAAACAATCACACCCTTTTGACCAAATATCACACTGCCCACTATCACTCAGAGCCCAAGCTCTGATACCATGTAGATTTTTAATGACAAAAAATCAGCAAACTAATATTCTGTCAAACACTTAGCAACCTAGAGATAATTGTCTTCATAAATTTTAGAAATGCATAAAACCCACATTCAGAAATTTCCATAAGAAGAAATACACATTGCTAAGAAAAATATGCAGTGGAAATACATAGTGGACAACAACCCATAACTCACATAAATTTAGGCAAATGCCAGGGAAAACCCCATGGTGGGGAAACCCAATGAAAGAGAGAGAGTTCTTATTATTATGCTTCAGGAAAGTACATATCAGCAGCAAAATAACATTTCCAGCCAAGGAAAATACCTCACAGCACCAAATATGTCCCACAGAAATCTACCTCATTTTCCATGCCAAAACCATACCATTGTCCAGCCTCTTCTACACCTCATTTTCCATGCCCACAGTCTGTTGTACGAACTATTCTATACATCCCAAAAACAACCACCAAAAATCTGGAAATTGCCTCAAAAACCGTGCCAAAAATCGCCTCAATTTCCACGCCCAAATCCATACGGAATCATATGGATTGTACATATCTGTACAGTATGGCCTCCCACAACAAAAAAATATTTTGGCCAAAAATCACAAAAAAAAATTCTCGAGAATTGTGCCCTCTTTCCTCGAAAAATGTGCCCTCTTTGCTTCTCACTTTCCTCTCTCATGAATACTCATAAAATCTCTCTAACTCTCCTCCCGATGTCCTCTCTCAACATTCGACATGTCTTGCACACTACCCAATGCATTCTTTTATAATCTACAAATGACATTTCCCCCCCAAAAGTGTGTTTTCACCTTCCCCAACCCTAGATCCAAAGGCCAAGATTAGATCTCGCCTTTTTCAATATCAAGGGTCATGATCCATTCCCTCCAAAATGTCTCATTTAAAATTAAAGTGAATTTCACTTTATTACATAAGTGCTTTATGAAAATAAAGTCACTTTAAAAATAGAAGGTACACTTTATTAAAAGTCACTTTAATAAAAGAACCACTTAAACAACTTTATAAAAACTATTGCAAAGTTAAGTGCCTGGTAGTATAAATATTAAGGTAGCATCCACATACAAGACAAAACATGCGGAGTACCTCCCGAGCTAAAAATCTAATAGACTTCACCATCATACATGGGTAATTCAAACTTCACATCAAGCTTAAGTAAAGGCATTTCATTTTTATGTTTATGGAAATGTTTTCTTGCAGTGGAATTGGAACTTAAACTTGAAGAAGAAGAAGTTGATGGAGAAGAAGGAGGTGAAGGAGGAGTTTGAGGAGAATCCTCTCCTTCTTCAATTTTTACCTTTGAATATTCACCTAGAATCAGTCTCTTTTGATACAAATAATCATCATATAGACCTTCAGCATCTCCGACATGGCAAAGAAATTCTTTCAAAACTCTTTCTCCTCATGAGAAAGTCCCTCTTTCGATGCCATCTTATCACTTTGAGAAGTTCTCTTTCTCGATCCAATATTAGAATTATCTTCAATGAGCTCGTCTTCACCATGATTGAGTTTTTCCCTGGTAATTATACAAAATCAAACACCAACCGTCAACTAGCTCTGATACCACTTGATCCGAAAATATCGTTTAATGACTATGGTTGAGTTTTAAAACATGAGTTCATTAACCATTTAGGAATTTGAAGAAAGAGTAAGAACTAATGATGAAACATGGCAGCCATAATAAGATATACATATCTAGAAATAATCACATGAATCATCAAACCATAACAACAAAAGTTGATAACCGAGTTCAGCAATATCACCTACGTCTCTAGGCCTTTGTCTCAGTGGGTGAGGCTTTCTTATTTCTCTTAAAATCTTAAAACGTACATCATAAAAGTGCCAAATGGATTACAAATTGATCTGATTGTGTTCTACTAGATCTCAAGAACCCAACACAACTGACAGAACTGAAAACGGATGAACGAAGCTCCCAGAAATGGCCCGCAAACTTTATCTCCTCAATGGCTTCCCTGCGTAAAAATGGCTTTGGCTTTAAAATTATTCAATATTTCTCCTCTTTTGAACCTGTCTAAGGCTTCCAAGAGCCTCTGGTTTATATAATCTTTAATTTGGCAACAAATTCCCAACTTCCCCCCAAGATCTAGCCTCAAAAAGAGCTCCAGATCCTCCAAAAATGGCCAAAATATCCCCAAATTGGCTGAAAAATCACTAAAAATCATATAATAAAGTTTAAAAACCCACTTTTGGTGAAAATAGGGGGATTTCCCCAATCCTCAGGCTCCTAGTGACATGTGCACCCTCCATGTGGCCCTAGGCTGGTGCTAGTACGCTAGCCCCTCTGGTTCTGGGTCCTGGTCACATGCACTAGGCCATATGGTTGTGCTCCCAAGATCCACGCGCCCAAACTGTTAGCTTGGACCCAGGTCACATGTCTTGGTCAGTGAGCTAGCCAAACCGACTAGGCGCTATCCCCACAAGTATGTGCCAATAGTTGACTGGAGGTCATATGGTGTAGTCACATGCCAATGAGTCAGGGGGCTAACACTCCATAAAAATCCATGTCAAACGTTTAAGAGTGTAGACATGTGACAAGGTTGTGTGGTAGTGTATGCATCGAGGGATGGGGCTAATCCCTATCCCTTTACTCTGTGAACCAAACATTAAATGCAATTCAAATAATTATGAATAGGTATATTGGTAAGCAACATTATGTGGGTGGGCTAGTAGCCTGGCCCTACCAAACCATTCTACTCGGACCAGAGGTCATGGTTTCGACTCCCATGGAGTCCATAATATTTTTTCATAACTACCAAAGGAGGTGTACCATGTGGCAGAATAAGACTGGGCCACGTTCCACCATTACATTCACCCACCAGATGACACTTGTCAAGCGATGATTCGACCACCTGTCTACCCAGTCATCATGCCATTACACCTGCCACGTCATTGTATGACCATACGACCTGTACTGTCAGCTGCAACGTTAGCACTGTATGGACTATACAACTAACAAAAATTTTACCTATTTGGAAAAATGAACATAACACAATATCTTCCGCATACGGTGTATGTTTGAGCCCGTTCAAGTTGTGTTGGGTTCATAACGACGAGGCCTACGCACACGTCGGTTTTAAAGTGATTCTGAGCACTTTTATTTTTAGGCCTTCCTAGACCCATTTTGGTTCCTGTATCCATTTTGGATCATGAACTATAACAACCATGTCATATAGTGAACCAGATATAAGATTTCTCCTCATTCATCCAAGAAACCAAGATATACCATATCCAAATACCAAACCAACCATACCAAGTATGTCTCAAGCATACACCATATCATGACAAAAAGTAACCATCAAAACAAGTATAAAACCATACCAATACCTTTGTAGATGATCTGAAACTCTTAGATGTTGACCTGTAGACTTCCTTCGGAATTCAAGGGCCTATTACTAACATTTACTCCCTCTTGCATGAGGTTTTCACAGATTTGTGACTTTCTCCTCTACTACCCGTGGACATCCATGGTTTTCTCTACTGTATCTCAAATACATCCACTCCCTTCTAACTTGTAACCTAAATATACCTTCAACCTTCCTCAGAAAATAACATCACAACCTTATCAAAAAGATCACTAGTTCACAAGATATATAATCATTGATTAAATGTGTGAGTGTATATGTGAATGACTCCTTGAGGTGTATTTATACTTGTGCTAGGGCTTCTACATTTTTCTTGTTACAACAAATTTACCTTTTCATTAAGGAATTGTAACCAACTAGGGGCTTCTCAAGGCCATAACTCCTTAGGAGTGAGGAACTATGTGGTGTTCTACAAACCACCAGAAATGGCACAATGAGAACTATCCATATATGAGTGAATTTCCTACATTTACTTTTCCTATCATGTCCAAATTCTTCATTCAACTTCCAGCACTAAAACCAAACCGTTGAGGCTTCTTCAAGGGTTGAAATCAATGAAAACCAAACTATCAACAATCTCCCTCTTTTGCATTGATGGAAACACTTAGGCATGAAATTGCTTATTCTCCCTCTATGACCACCACTCTCCTTGTTTACATGATTCTCTCTCTATGTCTCCATTCCTTTCTCTATTTCTCCCCATTTGGCATTATTGGAAAAGGGTAATCCTCTTCTTAGGGATGATCCCCATATATACAGGCCTCTGTTGTCTCTACTTCCCTTTCTCTTCATGTTTCTTCCTTGTGTAACTCTTTGATCTATATGAAAATCATTCAAAAGGTTCTTTACATGAAATTTTTCAAGAATTATGTTTCTCTCCCCCTATCCTGTTAATATTGATGTCGTGTGAATCATTATAGAGTAGAAACTACTCCAAGCTTCTATCACAAATACTCAAAACTTTCCCTTGCAAACAGTTTGGTGAAGATATCTACAATCTGCTTTTTTATCCATACATAATCTAGCTTGATTTTCTTCTCTAGAGAATGTTCTCATAGAAAGTGATATGTGATCGAAATGTGCTTTGTAGTAGAATGCATGATTATTGTATATATTGATGGAATTGGTGTTGTCACAAAGTATTGAAATGGGATCATCACACTTTACTTGTATATCCTGTAAGGTTTGCTTCATCCAAAGAACCTGCGTACAACAAGTTGTTGTTGCAATGTATTCTCTTTCTATTGTAGACAAGGATGTTGATGATTGTTTCTTTCTTAACCATGATATGAGACACTCACCCAAGTAGAAATTTTATCCACTTGTACTTCTTCTATCATCAATGCAACTTGCCTAATCTGCATTTGTGTAGGTGACAAGAGATATATCCTTCCCTTCTGGATACCATAATCTAAACCCTTATCTACCTTTGAGGTATCTAAATATCTTCTTTATTGCCATAACATGCAATTCCTTTGGTGTTGCTTGAAACCTTGAAACCTATCCAACTTCCTATGTCACATCTAATTCAGAAGTTGTTACATAAATTAAGCTACCAATCATTGAATTGTATTGTCTCTAATCTTCATATTTAGAATAATCATTCTTACTTAACTCACCACTGGTCTGCATGGGAGTACTGACTGGTTTGCAATCTAACATTCCAAAATTCTTCAACATTTCTCTGATATACATTTTCTGAGAGATAAGGATACCTTTGTTTCTCTAACATATCTAGAGACCCAAAAAGGAATACAACTCTGAAAGTAAAGACATCTTGAATTTATTCTACACCTCTTTGGAAAATTTCTAACTCATCCTTTCATCATCACTTTAGAAGATAATATCATAAAGTGTTAAAATTCAATTATCAGAATACTATATTGATTTAACTTTATGTAGATATTGTTGTCTGCATTTCCTTTCTTGAACCCTTGTTGTTGTAGGTATCTATCTAGTCTTGAATACCATGCTCTCGGGGCCTACTTGAGTCCATATAATGATTTCTTTAACTTGAAAATGTAATCTTCCTTTTCTGATAGCATGAACCCTTTAGGTTGTTCGATGTAGAATTATTCTTCTAATTCTCAATTTAGGAAGGTTGACTTTACATCCATCTGATAGACATTGATGCTCTTTGAACAAGCATAGGCTAAGATCAATCTGATTGCTTCCATCCTAGAAACTGGGTCAAAAGTCTCTTCAAAATATATACCTTCAACTTGAGAGTATCCTTTGAATACTAATGTTGCTTTGTTCCTGGTAACTTGTTTGTCCTTGTTCAACTTGTTTCTGAAGACCCACTTTGTACCAATGACATTCTTGTTCTTCATCATTGGAACTAGTTCCTATGTGTCACTCTCCTCTATATGATCTAATTCTTCATCCATATATTCGATCAAATGTTCATCCTTGTTGGCTTCTTCAAAATTTCTCAGCTCAATAATAGATAGTAGTGTTAGGTGTTGTTGTTCTGGTGAGCAGATTCCTCTTCTCGTTTCAACTTCTTCATCTTTATTTCCAATTATTTGTTCTCATGGATTATTTTTTTGCACTCGTCTGCTAGGTTTCTTTGGAGGTACTTGAATATCATGGTTTTATTTCTCTTCTTCTTACTACTCTTCTTCTTCTTCTACTTCTTCTTCTTTCAAATATTCTTCGTGATCCTGTTCCACTGAATCTTTGGTACTTTACTGTATCTTTCATTTGTATGTCTCATCAATCGTCACAATGATGCTTTCTACTATTATGTTGAGTCTTATATTGAATAAGTTGTATGCTTTCATTTTTCTTGAGTACCCAACCAATATGCCTTTATCAACTCAAGAATGAAATTTTCCAATTTTGTCATCTTCTCCTTTAATGTAACAATTGCTTCTGAATACCCTGAAGTGCTTCACATTTGTTGGTATTCATTTACATAGCTCATATGGAGTCTTATCACTTTTATTTCTAAGAATCCATTTGTTATAAAAGTGAATTGTTGTATGCACTACTTGTACCAAAAATATGTTTGTCAACTTCGAATCCATTAACATGGTTCTGGCCATTTCTTATACTATTTTTTTCTTTATTTAAACAACTACATTTTGTTGAGGTGTCCTCGCTACTGAGAATTTCCTCTTGATCCCATGCTTGCTACAAAATTACATGAAATCATTTGATGCAAATTCTCCTCCATTGTCTGATCTCAAGCACTTGACTTTCAACTCTATCTCAGTTTCAACCATCTCTTTGTATGTCTTGAAGTTTTCAAATTCCTTTGACTTCTTCTTGAGAAAGAAAAATGCAATCATTCTTTTGTAGTCATCAACTATTACCATGAAGTATTGTTCACCTTTTAATCCCTTCATTCTTGTCTATCCAACGTGATCAGTATGTACAATCTCCAATCGTTGTGTTGTGGAATACTCCTTTGTTTTGAACTTGGTCTTGGTTTGTTTTTACTATAGACAATGCTTGCATACAATATTTTTTGGCTTTGAGATCTCGGGAATTTCTCTTACTGCTTCCCTTTTTCTAACTTTGATGATATTATATAAATTTATGTGACCCATTCTTCGTTTCTAGGGACAAATTTCATCATCCTTTCCTAAGAAACATCGTTCCTTTCCAATATCATTTAGAAAAAATATGTTGCTTGGAGTTCTTACAGCTGTAGCCACCAACTTTCCTGATTCTACTTTCCTTATCTCGCACTTATTTTAGTCAAATAAAATCTTGTGTCCTTGATCACACATTGGGCTTACACTTACTATATTGTGTTTCATGTCTTTGATCAATAAAACATTTTCTGTCATGACATCCTTACTTCATATCTTGGTTGTGCATTTTCCAATAATTCTCATTGAGTTATCATTCCTAAATGAAACTGATCCATCTCTTTCCTTCTGCAATGTCACAAATTGTCTTTATCAAATATCATATGCTTTGAGCATCCACTATCAACATACCATCCATGTTTCTTGTTTGAGATTTTAGAGCAAGGTTGCATTCTTCAGTGTTGAATTGATCCTGCTTTCTTATCCATATCCTTTATGGTTCCTGCTTATGACTATTGATATTTGTCTTTGGTTCCCTTTGAGGAATAGTGAGTCTTCAATCTTTAGCCATATGTCCAAATCTGTTTCCCTTGTAGCATTCTACCTCATCATGCAATGATCCAAATCTATTGTAGCTTTTATTATGTTCTTCATGAGATCTTCTTGGATAACTTTCTCTTGTATAGCCTTCATCGTTACGTTTATTCTTGGTATTGGCTCTACAATTCACAACTTTGTGCCCAAAATTATTACATGAATAACATGAACAAAGAAAAATAGTTTGATACATGGGAGTGGAAGATCTTCTAAATACTACTACTCTTTTGAATCCTTCTTCTTCTTGAGGTATTTCTATAGTTGGCTACTGCTGATACTAACTTTTGAATCTTCTAGGTGGTGCAGTGTCTATGTAATATTCTTCTTGAGTCTTCCTATATTCTTCTTTCTTACAGAGACCTTTGATAGCTTGTACATAGTTTCTTGGTTCTGCATCTTTCTCTGTCGTTTTGGATCTTGAACCTTTCTCTGACTACATCTAGTTGTATCGTAATATAGATCTTTCATAGCAAGGTATTTTACTATTAATGATGTTATCCAGTATCCTATAGTTGTTTCGTCGTGTGTACTTCTTCTCTTCTTCTAAATATCTGTCATAGAAGATATTTTCTTAGAG
Source organism: Picea glauca (assembly GCA_000966675.3). Lineage (NCBI taxonomy): Eukaryota > Viridiplantae > Streptophyta > Pinopsida > Pinales > Pinaceae > Picea > Picea glauca. Next base: position 212,243 of record JZKD02S0192172.1, on the reverse strand, counting down.
TGACTATCTCTTCTTCTAACCCTTCAATTATCTTGTCCTTTTCATCCAATTGTCTTTTGAGTGCTTCTTAAATTTTCTTGGCTTCTTCTACCTAGATTTTTAGCTTTGTGATCGTCTGCTCAACTTCTTTGGAGTTGAAATTTAGAGATTCTTCTTTCTTCTTTAGTTCTGCCTGGAGTGTGTTTTTCTTTGTTTCCCTCTTTAGAGATTCTATGGCACTCATCAATTATTCTCTGTAATCAGCTTTTGCCTCTTCACATTATTCTTCAGAGCCTTCTTTGTCAGAGTATTCTACTTCCATAAAAGGTACTCTCTCTGTATCAATGTTGGTGTCTTCATCTTCATCTAATGAATTGTTTTCCTTGGTGCAGAGACTTTTCTTGAAAAAAATATTTTTGTTTCTTCTATCCTTTTGGATTTTCTTTTTCTTTTTAGAGTCATCTTCTTTATTAGCAAAATGACCAATACGATCACAATCAAAATATTTTAATGGAAGCATACCTTTGTATTTGTTGATACCTCTTTTCATGTTTCTTGCAAATTTTTTCACCTCGTAATCTTCCTTTGAATCATTGTTGCATCTATGGTTTGACTTTGGCTTTTGTTTATCTTTCTTCTTTGTCTTTTTCAATGCCTTGAATGTTGCTTCCTTCATGACTGGATTTTTTTTATATGTCCTCATCGCATATGGTATGAGTATCCCTTGTAGCTCATCCATGGTCATTGTATATAGGTCCACTCTTTCTTCTAGAGCTACAATTTTTTAATCAAATCACAATGGTATAGATATTAATTCCTTTTTAAAAACAACGTGTTCCTTTATCTAGTCTCCAAAATGTTTGATACTATTTCATCAAATCGTATAAATTAAGATGATATGTTTTCGTCTTCATTCATCTTCAATTGTTCAAACTTGGCTCTAAAAAATTTAATTTTAGCTTCCTTGAATTTTTCATCTCCTTTGTAGATAATCTTCAGTTTGTCCCACATTTATTTTGCAAATTCACAGTGCATAATATTGGTATGTATTGATAGAGTCAAACCATTATCTATAGTGTTTCTACCCCTTGAATCATTTTCTTCAAGTTTCTTTCCATATCTATCTTTCAAGGGAGTGGTTGGTGCTTTGTATCCATATACTACTTCTCTCCAAACATCTAACCCTTGTGCTTGTATATACTTCTTCATTATTCTACTCCAGAAGGCATAGTTTGTGCCATCAAACTATCATACCCAAAGCTTATCATAATCCATGATCTCCTTCAAGTGGTTAAATTGCTTCTTGAGGTACCTTCTCTAATACCAGTTGTTGGATTACTGAGAGGGAGGTTGAATCAATAATGAGCAATTTTATTACTTTTAACCACATTATATTCTTTAACAATATTCATCATTGTATCCTTATCATTCAATATATCATCAACAAAATAATCATAAACAACATCACATCACAATAGATACACAGAACACCAAAATTTACGTGGAAACCTAGATGGGAGAAAACCATGGAATGATTTTCTTATAAATTAATTGGAAGCACCAACTTCCTGATTCACTAGCTACAACTCGAAGGAGGCTCCAAAACCCTATTCTCAGGCTGCACCTTGAAGGAAGCTACAAATCCTTGAATTATCTTGCTCCAACCAGAAGGAGGCTTCAACCCCCTGAGTTCTCTGACTCCAACCAGAAGGTGGATACAACCACCTATCCTTTCCCAATCTTGTCACCCTGAAATATAAGTGTATACCAACCATCATGATCCAGGTGGATATTGGTTGCCACCCACCTATTCCAAATGAATCCTCTTGAAATTTTTTAGTTCAACACGTTATTATGTACTTCTTTGTAATTATGGATTCTACACTTTTAGCGATATTTAAATCCCTACACATATTCCAGGTGGATACTGGTGACCTCCCACCTAATCCAACTAGATTATTTTGTATGTTTTCATGTGAGCACATATTTTTGTACTTCCAGGCTTGTTTTGGGGCCCTAAACAATGTTTTTTTGGCTCGCCACATTCAAACTACAAACAAAGTCAAAGTTTGACAGCATAATGTGTAGTTCTAAAAAATACCTTTCCAACGAGATATCACGCACCTAAAACAAAGGTCGTATGCAAAAGTTACAACCCTTGGAAGTTGAGGTACCAACTTACCCATAGGGGCCCACATAACTTTTGGCGTTTAATCTCCTAGGGTTAGGTTTTGGGATGTATAGGGTTTCAACATTCATGAGTAATGTTAAAAATGACTTTGGAGCCTCATTATAATCATTATTCTCAAATGGATGCACATAGAAGCCACATCTCTTCTCAGAGATAGCTACCACCATTCGATCAAGTTGTTTAAGTTTTTTGTTTTACAGTTGCAGCCTATTTCATTTATTCAATAGAATATATTGTTCACTGGATATCTGTGTTGTTTTCCATATCTTTGTGTTTATTGTATTCAGTTTGTTAATCAATTCACTCCTCTCCTAAATCTGGATCAGTGGTGTTAGAGCGGTCTGGTCTTTATTTATTTTTGTTCATGCATGTCCCTGACAAGATATGGGTACAAGAAGTTGGGACATGAACCAATTGAGCCTTTGCAATATCAGTTGCACTAAGCCTGACAACTACCCATGGGGGATGAAAATAAATATGATGGAGTATGAGATCCTTTTAAAATGATGGTTGAGGAATCCCTTGCACGACAAAGGAACAAAATGATGGACAACTTTGCACAGATCCTTTGGCGGCTACCCATAAGAGAATTATCTTCATCAAGCGGCCATGAAACCCCCTTCAAGGTGCAATTAAATTTTGATATTCCATTATTTAAAGGACTGATAGATGCAGATGTTGTAGATAAATGGTTGAATCTTCTTGAAGGGTATTTTTTGGTCCACAACTTTTTTGATAGGGAAAATATTACTTTTGTCATCCTCAAGGTCATCCCCCATGTTAAGGAGTGGTGGGATACTTACTCTAGGAAAAGGGCCATAGTGGAATCTGCAATATTTGCAGTCACCCCCACATGGGATTCCTTCTAAGATGCCATTAAATAAAAGTACTACCATGTTGGAAGCTACGAGAACCAATACACCAGATGGACCACCGTGTGTCAGGAAAGGGACCAGACAATACCAAATTTCACCCATATTTCCATACCCTGCACACTAAATTGGGTATCAAAGACTCTGAGCGACATTTGGTGCTCAAATACAACAATTATTTGCATAGATACATTCAAACATAAATGGATTTTTTGGACATCACCTCATTGGGTACATCTTATAGATATGCTGACAAGATCGAGCAAAAATTTAAGCAGAAGAGGAGAGAGTTTGGATATGCAAACTCCTCACAGCCGAAGCAGGGAAAAGACGGCCCCAACCCACACAACAAGGGATGGAGAAAATATGGTCACTCTAAGGAAAACCAATCCAAGACACAACACAAAAAGAGTAATGAGAAGATGAAGAAGGACACAGAAAAATGGGGTGAATACAATAAAATCCCTTGGAACAACACTGAATATTGTTGCTCCAAGCAATCACTCATGGTCGAGATGAAGGCTTCTGAGTCAAAGGCCAATTCTGACTCTAAGTCAAATCCATAAGGAGGGAAGTGGATTATCAATTTCAAACCAAGTGCCATTGTTTCTACTACCAAAGTCCAACCAAGAGATCCAGAAGAACCAAAGGAAGGGGGACGTCTTTTTCACTCACATATGTGGGTAAAGGGGGCTCTTCTTCATTTCATTGTCGATATCGAAAGTTAGAAGAACCTGATATCAGCAGAGGTCATCAAGCGATAGGACCTGCCAATGAAACTGCACCTGCAACCCTACACCATCGGTTGGCTTCGCCAATAAAGAGATCTCCATGTAATCCAATAGTGTCATCTGCCCTACGAGATTAAGCCTTTCAAAGACGAGGTATTGTGTGATATTTATCCCATTGAATTTTGTGATGTTATTTTAGGATAGCCATATTTGTGGAAGATACATGTTTTTATGAGTCTAGACCCCACAATGTTATTATTACTTTGGGTAGACAATTGTATAGGATACCAGAGGTAACGTCACCTACTGCTATTTATTTAATCTTTGCTAAGAAATGCAGTAAGGTCATTTCATAGACTAGGAAGTTCATCTTATTTGTGATTCATGCTCACAATAAGCATAAGTTCACCGCTACATCTGTGGCCTCTACATGGAGCCTCTCTTTGCAGCAGAATAAAGTGTACGGGATCATGGTAGAGTACAGAGACATATTCTCCTCACCCACCAGGGTACCGATGCACTACCAAGTCAAGCATCCAATTTATCTATCCCTCAGTGCACCTCTACCTAATGGACCAATCTATCATCGCTCGCTAATGGAAAATGAAAAAATCAAGCGTTATATCCAAGAGATTCTTCAAAAGGGGCACATCATATCCATCTCCTCCCCTTGCAGAAGCGTCGTTGTATTGGTGTAAAAGAAGGATGGGACCTGGAAACTCTGCATTGATTATAGAGCATTAAACAAAATCACAGTAAAAAACCGATACCCCATTCCCAAAATTGATGACCTTCTTGACCAACTCAAGGGGGGGAATTTCTTCAGCAATATTGACCTAAAGTCTGGCTACCACCAGGTTCCCATCAAACCAATTGATGTATGGAAGACAAATTTCAAATCTAAAGAAATTCTCTTTGAATGGTTGGTCATGCCCTTTGGCTTAACAAATGCAACAACCACTTTCATGAGGTTTATGGATGATGTATTGATACCCTTCACCAACTCTTTTTTGGTGGTATATTTGGATGACATCCACATCTTCAACAGAACTTGGGAGGAGCACATGTCGCATATTCAATTGGTTTTGAGCACTCTGTGGCAGCACAAGCTATATGAAAACTTGGAAAAATGCTCCTTTAGAATTAACAAGGTCCAATATTGGGCTACATTTTTTATGAGAAAGGGGTACATGTTGATCTAGCTAAGATCCAAGTCATCTGTGACAGGCCAGCCCTGACCACACTAACTGAGATTCAGAGCTTCTTACAACTATCCAACTTCTATCAATGGTTCGTGTTTGGATTTCCACATATTCCATGGGACCTTGTAACACCCCCACGCTTTGTGCGAGAATTAAATAAAAATTCTCGTCCACGAGATAGATTAGCTATTTGAATTCCTTCTAAAATCTCGCTATTTGATCCTCAGGCCCTATTGAAACCCCACCAGCGTGAACATGCACAAGGCGCGAGCCTCACCTATGCGACCACACGTTGTGACCGCAAGCCTATAAGAAAAAAAAAAGGCACTTTTCATTTTGGGACTTCAGGACTTCTGCATGCGAGTCAATCCTGACTCATGTTTCCTCGAATCCCCAACCTTCAATTCCTCTCCAAGGCTAGATCTACAGTCCTACACTATCCCCTTGATCGACGAATGTGATTGCATCGCGATTTATTATACCATGATAATGAGCATGAGCCAGCTCTAACTCTCCATTCCCCAAAATCCTGATATCCCTTAGATCCTCCCTTAATCTTCAACCCATACGACCGGTCGCCATGACCTGGGGCTTATTCTTCGAACTCGTTGGGACTTCACATTTAGCGAAGTTGGAACACAACCCAATGCCTATCTTTCAAAAGCTCGATCCTCGAACTCCTGATATCCCCTCGCCAATATCAACGGTCATGTCTCTCTTGTGATCTGATGGTTCAGATCAAATCACGATTTCAGGTCTCGTCACTTCACAAAAATCTGCCCTTTGACTTCCTTCGGCAGCGAGTCAGTGAAACATGGATCCTTCACCATGTCTCTTCTATTGGTGGATGGTTCCAATTACTTCGAGAATTTTAGGAATTTGACGATTCCACTCTCCCACCTACACAAGGGTTAATATTGACGGTCAAGGTAGCTCTCGAAGGATCCTGGGATCTACGGTCCCAATTCCATCGCTACTTGCAAAGACTGAAGGGGTCGAGGCATTAACGCTTACACTCCTCCTCTAGATCCATTGGTCCTGATAGACCTGGGATACTTCCAAAAGGATCTCGTTCGTTCATCTACCAAATGAAAGGATACTTCCTTTTGATAATTTGACTCGATATCCTTTCTAAACTTGGGCAATGAAATTTAACCTCTCAGATATTCGAGCCTCCACGGCTCTGAAACCTTTGAAAACTAACTCCTTCTTGCATAGGGTTCCCAGACCCACGTCACCTGAACCTTCAGATAATTCTTGGGAAAATTATCCCTGCTCTTAGTCGGGTTTCTGTATAAGGGCTCGGGTGCATTTCAAAGTCCCTAGGCTACTGACCTGAATGAAGTGCCTTCCTAACTCACTGAGTTAGGATCTATGATACTGGGGCAAGGTAAACTCATGGGTTTACCATAGTGGTAGCCATACCAAGGAACTTACTCTGACTCTGAGATATGATGCAATTCCCTGGGGAAGGTGCTTTCGAGGGATTAAATTAGAACATCACGAGATTCACGCAGATGAGATGATTCTCAGTGGAACGAACGCATGCTCCAGACTTAATCATTTTGTACAGAAACCAACTATGGCATATAAGTATACACATGCATCCATTACCTCCAATATAAAACACCAAGAAATCATTCCACACAGAAATCATTTAAGGGCGTATAAACATGAGCATGTATCCATGATATTCATTTCAAAAGACAAGGCATAAAACACTTATCATATCCACAAGGCATGATGTGACTACTAAGAGGGGTCCTCATTTCTAGCCTACCATAGGCTCAGTCACTCCCAATGGATTTATCATTGGCCACCCCTGAGCTTAGACCACAATTCTCTGAGATTCAATCTCTTACTTCCAATTCAACAGAAGTTAGGAATGAAGGTTACTCTCCTCTTGTGTTCAGAACTCCATCTGATTCCAGATCTTAGGTTCTACTCTGCGATCTTCGGTGCCTCCTCTTCCCACCCCCCCATGCTTCCTTTCTTGCATCCCTCTGAAAGATTGTGTGTGGCGCACATTTCTGTTGATACTGAGAGGGGGGTGAATCAGTATCAAGTACAATTTAAAACCTTTTCCAACTTATAATTAAAACATTCAATTATATAAAATGAGCAATGAACAATAGTATAAGAGTTACATCAATACACCACAATACACCATGCACAATATATATGAGAAATAATCAATATTTTTTGTTCAAGGGAAGTAATGACTTCCAAAGGTAGCTACAGATTCCAAATGTAAAGGGAGGGATAAATCTCCAATAGGAAGATACAATCCTCCAATATAAACAGATATCTGAACTCTCTATCCTTTCCCCTTCCTTCCACCCAAGAATATATGAGAGATAATAAAACTTTATTCAATTCTGGTCTGTTCAGAAGACCCAACTTGTACAACATGCCACGCTCTCAATATTTAACATCTGATTCTGAATCTCACACACAAGAAACTTCATTCCGTACTCTTTCCAATGGAAGTGGTCCCACTGCATTTGGAGTCTGTATGAAAAAGTTATGACTATTTTACCTAGAACACCTTTTTTTTGACTAGTTTCAGGACGGGTCACAAACCCTATATTCCACAGAGTGTATCTCCATAATTATAGAGAATCAAGAGCTGAAATTTTTACCAAAGGTACCTTGATATGTCTTCTCAATACCATAGCTATTTCACCATCTTAATCATTCTAGAAAAAAAGTTATAGAAAAAATGGTAAGATGACCTGAAAATAACATACCTTAGAACACATCACCAAAAGACTTCATCCTCCCTTGAAATCCG
>JZKD02S0192172.1:194125-204464 GCA_000966675.3 Picea glauca | reverse complement strand
ATTACTAATCTAAATCACAACTAATGGCCTAAAGCCGACATAAATAAAATAACATTACTAATCTAATATGCCCCAATTAAGTGGTAATGAGCCAATATTAGGGCTTAACAAATTTACATTCATCGACCTTTTATACAAAGGTCCATCAAATCAAACATTCACACCTTCAAGTTTGCCATAGTTCCTATCCAATATAGTTATATTTACAGACCGATGGAAATAGGGTGTTACAATTCCATCCCCCTTAAAGGAAATTTGTCCTTGATGTTCTATCTATCAACATGACGTGTATGTATAGAAGTAAACAAAATTGGATATGCCTATTTCATGGCATCTTCCATTTCCCACATAGCCTCATCTCGGCCAAAGTGTTTCCACTGCACCTTGACCTGTGCAATGGTTTGGTTCCTGAGTGGGGTTTCCTTCCTGTCTAGTATGCATTGAGGTTCTAGTAGGAATTCTCCCTCATTTTCCACTTGGATCACAGAACAATCAATTATATGATTAAAATCATGTACATATTTCTTCAACAATGAAACATGGAAAACATTATGTGCTTTTACTATGGGAGGGAGTGATAGCCTATAGTCTACATGTCCCACTCTATTTAGAACTTCAAAGGGTCCAGAATACCAAGGTGCCAACTTGGAACAAGCTCCCATCCTCAAGGAACTCTTTTTGGGCCTAACTCTGAGAAAAATGTGGTCTCCCATCTTAAATTCTCTAGGGGTTCTCTTTATATTGACGTAACTTTTCTTTCTATTCTGAGCAATTTTCAGATTTTTCTTTATCTGAATCACTTGTTGTTCCATTTCTTTCAACATGTCGGGTCCAATACAAATTATGTTTATGGGATTACTCCAACTGACTGAAGTGTTGCATGGCCTACCATAGAGGAATTTGAAAGGACTCATCTTCAGTGATTCTTGGTAGCTGTTGTTGTAGGCAAATTCCACCAATGGCAAGTAATCTTCCCGCTTCTTAGGTTGATGCATTACATGCATCCTTAGCATGTCTTCTAATATTTGGTTCACTCTTTCTGTCTGTCAATTAGTTTGAGGATGAGATTCTATGCTAAACAATAATTTTCTCTCCAGACCAGCCATCAAGGATTTCCAAAAGTTTGAAGTAAATTTCATGTCTTTGTCAGACACAATTTCCTTAGGCATGTCGTGTAGTCTGAATATCTCTTTTATGAATATTTTGGAAATATATATTGCCTTGCAAGTTGATTTGACAGGAATAAAGTGAGTGGACTTGCTTAATTTGTATACCACTACCATGATTGTGTCATTCTGTCTAGTTGATGTTGGTAATCCAGTGATGAAATCCATGGAGATGGTTTCCCATTTCCATTCCAGGATTGGTAGAGGTTGTAATAACCGTACTGGGTGTTGGTGTTCTGCTTTAACTTCTTGGAATTCTATACATTTGGATAAATACTCAGCTATGTCTTTCTTCAATCCAGGCTAATAGAATTGTTTCCTGGTAGCCGTGATCATCTTCTTGTATCTTGGGTGACCAATATATGGTCTTTTATGTAGTTCATCCATTATGAACCCATTCAATTCGTCATAATCTAGAATATACAATCTATTTATGTAAGTCAGTAGACCTCCATATTTCATCTAGTAGCCTTCATACTTTATCCTTGTGGGTTCTTTCTCCAAGTACAAGGTCACGGTCTAGAAGAATGTGTATGTTTCTTGTGCATTCCTGACTCTTTCCTTGACATTCGTCTCGCAGGTTCTCACCACTGCCAGGTGAATTGTTTTCATACTTCTGCTAAGGGAATCGGCCACCTTATTTTCCTTTCCCTTGATATGTTTGATTTCGAAATCAAAATCACTAAGGAGGGCCATCCACTTAGATTGTCTAGAATTGAGTTTTGGTTGGTCAAATAGGTGTCGCAATCCAAAGTGGTCTGTCATAAGTACAAATTTCCTACCTAGGAGGTAATGCCTCCACATTTTCAAGGCGTGAACTATGGAAGACATCTCTAGATCACGGGTCACATAGTTGACTTCGTGCTCATTCAATTTTCGGGATTCATAGCAGACTACATTTCCTTCTTGCATAAGGACTCCTCTGAGCCCTTCTTTGCAAGAATTTGTGCACATGAGGAAGTCATTTTTGGGATCAGCAATCTTGAGCATGGGTGTGTGGGTCAGAAGGTATTTCAGGGATTGAAATATTTCTTCACATTCTTGTGTCCATATGAATTTAGCTCTGTTCTTTTGAAGGGAAGTGATTGGGCAACCAATCTTGGAGAATCCTTTTATAAATCTCTTATAGTATCATGCTAATCCCATAAAGGATATGATATCTAAGGCGTCCCTTGGGGTAGGCCATTCCATGATAGACCTGATATTGTCAAGGTCTACTGCTACCCCTTCTTCATATATTACATGGCGCAAGTAATGTATTTGCTTATGGAAAAAATCACACTTTCTAAATTTGGCATAGAGTTGATGTTCTCTTAGCACTTGAAGAACCAATCAAAGATGTTCCTCATGTTCCTCTCTATTCTTGGAGTAGATTAATATATCGTCAATAAAAACCAGTACAAATTTGTCTAGGAATTTGCTAAGCACATTGTTCATCAAGCACATAAAAGTGACAGGGGCATTGGTTAATCCAAATGGTGCTACCACAAAATCGTAGTGACCATATCTCATCCTGAAGGCAGTTTTCTGGATGTCTTGAACCTTGATTCAGACTTGATGGTATCTAGATATCAAGTCAATTTTTGAGAATATGGAAGCACTTCCCAATTGATCAAACAAGTCATCGATCATGGGTAAGGGGTACCTGTTCTTTATGGTTACCTTATTGAGTTTTCTATAATATATGCACAGTCGGAGGGTACCATCTTTCTTCTTCGTAAACAAGACAGGTGCTCCCCATGGAGACACATTGGGTTGGATATAGCCTTTATCCATCATTTATTTTAGTTGTAATTTAAGCTCAACTAGCTTGGGTCGGCTCATCCTATAGGGTGTTATAGACACTGGTACCACTCCTAGTGCAAATTCTATTGAGAAGTCAGTGTCCCTTCTCGTAGGTAGACCCGGTACCTCTTCTGGAAACACATCTCTATATTCTCTTAGTATGGGGTGGCCTTCGAGGCTTGGTCTGTCATCCTCAACTGATTCCAACACATGTATCACATATAGTGGACATCCCTTTCTACAATACTTTCTCATTTGAAGGGCTGATATTCGTTTCACCGAGATAGGGTTCGAGATCCCTTGAAGGGTTATCCTTCTCCCTTCTTCAATTACACATTCTAAATTTTTATGGTAACAATCAAGTCTGGTTTTATATGTGGCTAGCCAGTCCATACCAATCAACAGGTCATACGATCCTAGGGGTAGTATGTTAAGGGTTTCTTGGGTGGGGAATCCACCCATGGTGAATTGGCAAGCTGGTATGACCTCTGCTACCTTTATTTCGGTGCTAGTGGCTAACTGTACCAACCATGTCTTGGCATATTTATGTGGCTGTAATTTACACTTATCAACAGCCTGAGGAGCTATATAACTCAAATTTGAACCAGGGTCAATTAGAATAGACACTAGATAGTTGGTGATTATACCTTCCATATCCACCACTAAATCTTGGTGGTGATCTTGTTTAATATCCACAGATGCATAAATTCACGGCAAACTCCTGGCCACTTCATTGACGGTTCCTGGATGTTGTAAATTATCCTAATGTTCTGTTGTCTATGTAGGTAGTCCCTCAATAGATGTTCTTCTCCACAACCCCAACATTTCAAGGGTTCTTTCTTTGGGTTATCAGTCTTTCCTTGGGTTGATACAAAAGGTTTATTTCTTCTCTGGGAGGGGAAATTTTGTTGGTGTACACTTCATTTCGGGAAGCTCATCCTTGAATCCTTCTTATAGTTTTTAAATCTTAGGGATTTAAGCCCCTTTTTTCTAGAATCCCAAACTATTCTTCTGCTTCTAGCCTTTGTGAGGTTCTGGTCGAAGCCCAAACTGTGCATAACAATATATTTCCTTTCAGATAGTGTCTTCTACGGTCCTTGGCTCATCAAACTCAATTTTATTCTGATAGTCCTTAGGTAGCCCACTGATGAATCATTGCACCTTTTCCTTTTCCTCTTTTATATAGGGTACATACCTCAGTAACTCAAGGAATCAGCTAACATATTACTCTATGGTGAGTTGTCCCAACTTTCGTTCATAGAACTCTTTAGTCTTTTCGTCGAAATACTTTTTCGATGGATACTTCTTCCTAAAGTATTTTTCAAACCATTCCCAAGACAGGTCTTCTTCATGAATTCCTTTCACATTCTTAAGGTCTTTTCACCAAATGGAAGCTTTTCCATTCAAGTTGAAAGTGGCTACTCGGGCCTTCAAGTTTTCCAAGAAGTCATGGACTCTGAAATACTTCTTTAGTCCAAGAAGCTAGGCCTCTGCCTCCTCTCCCTTCTTAATCTCGCCATTGAAAGAGGGTGGTTTGGACTTCTTGAATTCTTCGAGATTATGACCTTTGGGGTACTTTTGTTTTCTTTGAGAGTGTCAACTAGTTCTGCTACTAGAATATTCCTCTATGTCACTAGTTTCCTTTTCAGATGAATCGTCGGGCGCTTGTCCCCTGTTTCCATGGTAGAACTTGCTTGAGGTTCTCTTCCCAGTGTCGCCAATTAAAAGACCATGTTTATGTATCTCGGGTGGAATTCGACTCCTCTTTGTCTATTGTCAGTCCATGTGACTGGTGTCACGTTCATGCTACAATTTTCTTTATATGTCGGATAAACTATGTAGCAAGACTGCATTAATTTTCATTTGCTTATCTTGCTCTTTTATCAACCTCTCGTTGTCAGCCTTGCAGCTTTATAGTTTGGCCTTGAGACTCCTCACAGTCTCAACTAGATCTGAGGGGTCTCTACCGCCCTCCTTTCATCAGACTCTTTGTCTCTATTGTGGGAGCCATCCCCCACTTCGTGGCATGTCACCATTCTATACGTTTAGACTTTTCTGTGTTTTATCACCCGCTTGCGTGCAGACAAAACACTTGTTGTTAGAAACCATTACATTCATTCATAACCAACACATAATTCATATTTCTTAAATGCATACACACACAACAGTAAGTTGTCATTATTTCTATAATAAGGGATTAACTAGCCTTTTTAGGAAAGAATTAAGGTAATATGTCACCTTTTAATGTTCTTGTCCATGAGCCCAAACAGGCCAAGTGTTGTAACTATGCTCTGATACCAATTTGTAACACCCTCACGCTTTGTACGAGAATTAAATAAAATTTCTTGTCCACGAGATAGATTAGCTCTTTGATTTCCTGCTTAAATCCCTCTATTCGATCATCAGGCCCTATTGAAACCCCACCAGCATGAACTTGCACAAGGCGCGAGCCTCACCTATGCAACCACAGGTTGTGACCGCATGCCTATAAGAAAAAAAAGGGTACTTCACATTTCAGGACTCGAGACTTATGCATGAGAGTCAATCCTGAATCTTGTTTCCATGAATCCCTAACCTTTAGTTCCTCTCTGAGGCCATATCTATGGTCCTACGCTATCCCCTCTATTGACGACTATGATCGTGTTGCAATTTCGCATACCAGGATAATGAGCATGAGCCAGCTCTGACTCTATGTTCCCTGAAATCCCAATATCAATTAGCTCCTCCCTTAATATTCCACCCATACGACCGGTCGCCACGACCTGGGGATTTATTCTCTGAACTCATCGATACTTCGCATTTCACGAAGTTGTAACACAACCCAATGCCTATCTTTCTAAATCTTGATCCTCGAACTCCCAATATCCCCTTGTCCATATCAATGGTCATGGATCTCCTATGATTTGATGGTTCAGATAAAATCGCAAGTTCGGGTCTCGCGAGTTCACAAAACTCTACCCTTTGACTTCCTTCAGTAGTGAGTCAGTGAAACGCAGATTCTTCACCACGTGTCCTCTGTCAGTTGATGGTTCTAATTATTTCAGCACTTTCAGGACTTTGACGATTCCACTCTCTCACCTACACAAGGGTTAAGATCGATGGTCAAGGTATCTCTCGATGGATCCTGGGATATACGGTCCCGGTTCCATCGCTACTTGTGAATACTGAAGGGGTCAAGGCGTTAACGCCTACACTCCTCCTTTAGATCCATTGGTCTCGATAGACCTGGGATACTTCTGAAAGGATCTTGTCCGTTCATCTACCAAATGAAAGGATACTCCCTTTTGATGATTTGACTCAATATCCTTTCTAAACTCGAGCAATGAAATTTAACCTCTCAGAGCTTCGAGCCTCCGTGGCTCCAAAACCTTCGAAAACTAAATCCTTCTTGCATAGGGTTCCTAGACCCAGGTCACTTGAACCTTCTGATGATTCTTGGGAAAATTATCCCTACTCTTAGTTGGGTTTTTGGATAAGGGCTCAGGTGTGTTTCAAAGTCCCTAGGCTACTGAACTAAATGAAGTTCCTTCCTAACTCATCGAGTTACGAGATATGAAAATGGGGCAAGGTAAACTTGTGGGTTTACCATAGCGGTAGACATACCAAGGAACTTACTCCAACTCTAAGATATGATGCAATTCCCTAGAGAAGGTGCTTTCGAGGGATTAAATTAGAACATCATGAGATTCAAGGATGAGGCGATTCTCAGTGGAATGAATGCATTCTCCAGACTTAATCATTTTGTATAGAAACCAACTATGATATATAAGTATACACATGCATCCATTACTTCCAATCAAAAACACCAGGAAATCTTTCCACACAAAAACCATTTAAGGGTGTATAAACATGTGCATGTATCCATGATATTCAATTCAAAATACAAGGCATAAAACACTTATCAGATCCACAAGCCATGATGCGACTGCTGAGAGGGTTGCTCGTTTCCACCCTACCATAGGCTCAGTCACTCCCAAGGGATTTATCACTGGCCAACCCCGAGCTTAGACCACAATGCTCTGAGATTCAATCTCTTACTTCCAATTCAATGAAAGTTAGGGACAAAGGTTACTCTCCTTCACCCTTTACAAAAAAATAGACAAGGATGAAGGTTACTCTCCTTTTCCTGTGTTCAGAACTCCATCTGATTCCAGAGCTTATTTTATGCTCTGCAATATTTGTTGCCTCCTCTGCCCACCCCCCCATGCTTCCTTTATTTCATCCCTCTACAAGATTGCATGTGGCGCGAATTTACCCGTCCGTGGTCAGGTATAAGAGCTTTATGGATGGGTAGTCCACCCCATCCCCTCATTAACTCTTGAGGAGCCTTCCCACCTACCATCCTGACAAAATTTCATCATTAGGTCAGAGAGTTGTTTTGGTCTTAAGCAATTAAAAACCAATATGGTACTTGGTTCGGCAGAAGTTAACACAACCATTATGGGTCCCTTCCACCACCTTTTCATTAGCCATTGTGGTTTCTTTTAGCACTTCCCTTTCCAAGAAGTCATGCAACACATATTCATAACACAATATACATTCATCGACCTTTTATACAAAGGTCCATCAAATCAAACATTCACACCTTCAATTTTGCCATATTTCTTGGCCAATATAGTTATATTTACATACCGGGGGAAACAGGGTGTTACAACCCTCATCCAAGTAACCAAGGGAAATGGCAGGGAAAATTTCACGTGGGGGAAAGAACCAAAATGATCATTTTATTATATGAAGCATCGCTTGTTCTCAGCTCCAGTACTCTCCTTGCTCAATATTTAACAACCATTCGAGATTGAGACTAATGTATCTGAATATCTTGTAGGAGCATTTCTCACTCAACATGGTCATTCGGTGGCATACCATAGTGATACACTCTCAGATATTGTCCATAAATACCCCACCTATGACAAGGAAATGTATTCCATTGTACAAGCCTATTTCCAATGGAAACATTACATTCTGGGAAAGGAGATTCTCATCCACACTGATCACAAGCCTCTACAGTTCATACAGACATAGGGGAAGTTGTAGAATGACATCCATAAAAAGTGGTCCACCTACCTGCAATAGTTTCACCTTAACCTCAAGTATAACACAGGGAGCACAAATTGTGTCGCTAACTACCTTAGTTGACCTCCCATGGATGCACTCACCATTATGCTCCATTCTTGTGGACATGAGGCATCTAAGTGGCCCCAAATTTATCAGCAAGATCCGGACTTCTCCACCACCTATAATATCTTGGGTACATGCACGAATATCACTTATTTTCACATTCAGGATGGAATTTTATTCCATCTGGTCCATATATGTGTTCCTATAAATGAGCATGCAAAGATGATTTGGGAATCCCACTACAGTCATATGGAAAGACATTTTGTCATGGAGAAAATTGTGGTTGTTCTAGATAAACATTTTTATCGACCAAAACTTCGACAAGACTTCTGTAAGTATATAAGACCTTGCACTTCCTATTCCATTGCCAATCTATCCATCAAGAAGCAAGGCTTATAAACCCCTCTTCCTACTCCCAAGAAGCCTTGGGAATCCATCTCGATGGATTACATGTCTGGCCTTTCATCCACCAAGCAAGGCAATGATTGTGTATTTGTGTTCGTTGTTTGGTTTTTGAATATGGCCATCCTCACAGGCTGCAAGAAGAACATCACAGGGACAGATACTACCAAGCTCTTCTTTGAATGAGTGTGGGTCTATTTTGGCATACCATAAACCATCATCTTTGACCGGGACAACAGGTTCCTCAGCACATTTTGGTCGAATATCCATAGATAGATTCTTCCCATGTTCAGTCTAAGACCGAAAAATCCACTGGATTCATTGAGCAGATTCATCACATCCACCAACAGGTCCATGAGATTTTGTAGAAATCCAATGCTAAGTACAAGAAACGCCATGATCAACACAAGTTACCGCACCAGTTTAAGGTTGGAGAGAAGGTCTAGTTACATTTGCAGAAAGAGCATCTTATAGGTCCCCATAAAAATCTCCTCCCACTTCACTATGGGCCTTACACTATCACCAAGGTTGTGGGTAGTAATGATTTTGATCTCAACACTCTACCCTTCCTTGGATTGCACCCCATGTTCAATGTGGACCTCCTTCAACCATATTTTCCACCATTATTGGACACCTCAGAGATCGTAGAAAAGAAGACACCAATAGACATCAACCCTAACTACATGGAATAGGAATCCACTGATCAGATAGTGGACACACAAGTCAAGTGAACAGGCTAGTAGAGGATCCATCTTTATCAGGTTGTCAAGGCAAGCCAGCTCCTACACCGAGGAATGTGCCTTACATGGGAAAAAATTTAGAAGACATTTCCTCTCCTGATGGTGGAATTCAATGCAATGGAGACCACTACTTTCAAAGGGGGGAGGACTGATCCAGGTGATATTAGTGGCCACCCACTTATTCCAACTGGCTCCTCTTGACAGTTTTTAGTTCATCATGTTCTTCTCTACTTCTTTGTAATTGTGGGTTCTACACTTATGGGGTTGTTTGAATCCCTACACATCTTCCATGTGGATAGTGGTGGGATCCCACCTAATCCAACTGGATTTTTTGTATGTTTTCATGTCAGCACATCTTTCTGTACTTCCAGGGTCATTTTGGGGCCCTAAACAATGTTTTTTGGCTCACCACCGTCAAACTATAGACAATTTCATATTTTGATGGAGTAATGTCTAGTTCTCAAAAATACCTTTCCAATGGGCTATCACGCGCCTAAAACAAAGGTCGTATGAAAAATTTATGACCTTGGGAAGTTGAGGTACCAACTTACCCATAAGGGCCACATAACGTTTGGCATTTCATCTCCTAGGGTTAGTTTTTTGTATGTCTATGGTTTTGGAATTCACGAATAATGTTAAAAATTTCTCTAGAGCCTCATTGTAATCATTATGCTTAGACAGATGCACGTAGAAGCCACATCTCTTCTCAGAGATAGATACAACCATTCAAGCAAGTTGTTTCAGTTCTACAGTTTTATAGTTTCAGTCTATTTCATTTATTCAATAGAAGATATTTTTCACTGTATATCTTTGTTGTTCTCCATATCTTTGTTGTTTATTGTATTCAGTTTGTTAATCATTTCATTTCGCTCCTAAATATGGATCATGTCACTACGACAATCACTTCCCCTGTCAGTGCCACTGCTATTGTCACTGTCACTATCACTCCCACTGTCACATCAACATGTCATTGTATCCAACTTATGTGCATGTACCATACCATACATCAACTATTGGAAGATTGGTTGTTGTCATTGATGTCAACCCTAGTCATGGGTTTTGGACCGCAAGATTGATAAAGGTATTTGGACATGAAGGACAATGCACATCCATATACAACACCCATGA
>JZKD02S0192172.1:161324-181359 GCA_000966675.3 Picea glauca | reverse complement strand
TGTAACACTTGTATGCTTTCCTTGTACTTGAGTAACCAACAAGTATTCCTTTGTCCACATGAGAGTCAAACTTTCCCATTATGCCATCTTCTCTTTTGATGTAGCATTTGCTTCCCAAAACTCTGAAGTGCTTCACATTTTTTGGTCTTCCTTTCCACAGCTCATAGGGAGTTTTATCAGTGTTCTTTTTGAGCATTACTTTGTTTTGAATGTGAACTATTGTATGCACTACTTGTGTCCAAAATATATCTGTCAAGTTGGAATCCATTAGCATTGTTCAAGCCATTTCCTATACTTTCCTGTTCTTTCTTTCAACAACTCCATTATGTTGAGGTGTCCTAGAAACAGAGAATTGCCTTTTTATTCCATAACTGTTGCAGTAGTCCATAAATTCCTTTGAAGTGAACTCTCCTCCATTATCAGATCTCAAGAATTTGATTCTTGAATCCATCTCATTTTCAACCATTTCCTTGTAGATCTTGAAGTTTTCAAAATCTTCTGACTTGTTCTTGAGAAAGAAAACTGTAATCATTCTTGTATAATCATCAACTAATAACATAAAGTATCTCCCACCTTTTAAGCCCTTTGTTGTAGTTGGTCCAACTAGATCAGTATGCACAATTTCTAGTGGTCTTGTTGTTGAATATTCCTTTGATTTGAACCTGGTCTTTGTTTTCTTTCCTTGTTGACAATTCTTGCATAAAGTGTTGGTTGGTTTTGTGATCTCGGGAATTTCTCTGATTGCTTCTCTTTTGCTGAATTTGAAAAGGTTATCAAAATGCATGTACCCATTCTTATGTGCCATAGCCAACTTTCATCTTCCTTTCCTAGACAACACTTTTCATTTCCAATTTCACTTTACACATATATGTTGTTTGAAGTTCTTGCAGCTGTACCGACCAATTTTCCTAAACCTTCTCTTCTTATCTCACACTTTTGTGAATCGAAAGTAACTTTATGACCTTGGTCACACATTTGAATCACACTTAGAAGATTGTGTTTCATATCTTCTACCAGTAGAACATTTTGTGCCTTTTCATTCTTTTTCCTAATTCGAACTGTGCCTTCTCCAATGATTTTGGTTGAATTATCATTTCAGAAGGAGACTGATCCATTTCTTTCCTTTCACAATGTAAGAAATTTGTCTCTATCTCCTGTCGTGTGTTTTGAACACCCACTGGAAACATACAAACTGTGTTTCTTATTTTTAACTTGTAGAGAGACTGTGCATTCTTCAATTCTATACTGATCTTTCTTTCTTATCCATGTCGTTTTTTGACGTTCTTGTCTATGCCTGTTGTTATTCTGTTGAGGTTCTTTAGGAGGGCCTGTCATTCTGCAATCTTTGGCCACATGTCCAAAATTGTTACATTTGTAACATTCCACTTTAGTGCTCAAAGATTCAAAACTGTTGTAACTTATTCTTTGTGTTTCACTAGGTATTCTTGAATAACCCCTTTGTGTATGACTCTCAAAGTTGTTATTGTTCATGTTGTTAGATATGCAATTCACAACTTTATGTCCAAAATTATTACATGCATAACATAAACCAAAAAATATAGTTTGATACCTGGGAGTTGAAGATCTTTTGAAAGGAGGTTCTCTTATGAATCCTTCTTCTTCTTAAGGCATGTCTGTTTGTTGTTGATTCTGAAATCAAAATCTTCTTGGGGGAGGAGTGTCCTTGTAATATTCCTTGTATATCTTCCTATCCCTTTTGATTGTTTCTGCATAGCTTTTTGGATTTGTTTCTTTCTCTGTTGTTTTGGAGCTTGATCCCTTTTCTGTCTAATTGTATCCAAGTCTAGAATTGTCAAGATGAGATTTTTGACTGTTGATAATGTCATCTGGAACTTTTGAGCTATTCTACATATTTTTCTTTTGAATATCCTTTCTTAGTGTGACAATCCCTGCTTCCAAGTTTCCAATGATCTTTTCCTTTTCTTGTAGTTGTTCTTTGAGTGCTTCTTCAATTCTTTTACCTTCTTCTATTTGAACCTTCAATTTTGTGATCATTTGTTCTAGTTCTCGTGTGTCCTTTGTCTTGTCTAGTTCTTCTTGTAGTTTCTTGTTTTTCTTCTTTTCTCTTCTAAAAAATTCTATGGCACACATTAATTCTTCTCGATAGTCAACTTCTACCTCTTCAATTTCATCTTCAACTTCTTCATATCCTTCTTCGGCTTCTTCATATTCTTCTTCAGAGTCTTGTTTGTCAGAATCTTTTACTTCCATGAATAGAAATCTTCCTGTCTCATTGTCATTGATCTCATCTTCATCTGATGATAAGATGTCTTCTTTGATGCATAAGTTTTTCTTGAAATATTTCTTTGTAGTTCTTTTTCCTTTATATGTGTGTTTTCATTTTGAGTAAATTTCATCATTTATCTTTTTCTTATGAGAACATTTGTTAGAAAAATGACCAATACCATCACAATTAAAACAAATTAAAGGAAGCTTACATCTATACCTACCATTGGTTCCCTTGTTCAGTCTTTTGACAAAGTTGGCCACTTCTTCATCATCTTCTGAGACGTCGTTGTTGTTGCTATATTCTTCTTGTTCCTTTTTATTTTGCTTTGATCTTTTGGATGCTTTGAAGGTTGCTTCTTTTACATATGGATTTTCCTGTTCAGTTCTCATTTCATATGCTGTGAAGATTCCATGCAGTTCGTCTATGCTTATTGAGTTTAGATGCGATCTTTCTTCTAGTGTTGATATCTTAGGGTTGAATCTCATAGGAAGAGATCTTAGTACCTTTTGAACAATTGCAGATTCTTCGATTTCTTCTCCCAATCCTTTGATTGCATTTACGGTTTCATCGACTCGTAAGAAGTAGGCTATGATATCTTTATCTTCCTTCATTTTTAGTTGTTCAAACTGACCTCTGTAAGTTTGAAGCTTTGATGCTTTGACTTTTGTATCTCCTTCGTAAATATTTCGAAGATTGTACCAAATCACTTTAGCAAATTTATAGTGTGCAAATTTTATGAAAATTGTATTACTGAGACCATTCAAAAGTGCATTTGTTGCTTTGGAATTATTATCCCCAAGTTTTACCTCTTTGTCATTTGTTGGTGGAACTGTTGGTGTTGTGTGTCCATCTACAATTGATTGCCAAACTTGAAATCCCTGTTCCTGTATAAATGTCTTCATCCTTATGCTCTAAAAGGCATACTTATGTCCATCAAAATATGGTATTACATTTTTGTATAAGTTGGTACTCTCCATGATCTACCTATCAATAGTTAAACTGATTTTTGAAGGAACCTACTCTGATACCAATTGTTGGAGTATTGAAAGGGAGGGTGAATCAGTAATAGTGAAATTATAATCCTTTTTATCCAAAATAATCCAAGTATTATATCAATGTAGTATTATTATCCAATAATGAGCAATAAGAAATGAAAAATCACACACATACACAGTACACCAGTGTTTTACGTGAAACCCAAATCGAGAAAAAACTATAGAATGTTTTTTCTTATATGTCTTGAAGAATTATATTCATTAGAAGCACCAACTTCCTTTGTTTTCCAGCTGCAACTGGAAGGAGGCTCCAACCCCCTAGTTTCTCAAGATACAACTTGAGACAAGCTCCAACTCCCCAATTCTCTGGCTATAACCAGAAGGAGGGTACAACCCCCTATGTTCTCCAACTACAACCAGAAGGTGGCTACAACCACCTGTCCTTGCCCCATCCTCCCACCCTGAAGTAGAAATAGAATGATGGAACCACTGTCAACTTGACACTGTGAGATATACTGTTGTAAAACTGTATGAACCTGTACCACTGACCTGTATCCAATTTGTACAACTTCCCTGTAATCAATCTGTACCTGAACTGGACATGTATCTACAAAAATACAACAGATACGCGTCCTGTAGTGATGCAACCCACATATGTACGCGCCCTATCTGTTATGTAGCCCATGTATGTACATGCCCTATATGTTATGCAGCCTACATATGCCTTTTGAAACTAGGGTTTCCTTTCACTTGAAAACTTCTAACCCTCTATAACTTCTTTCACATAGATATGTAACATGTCACTATATCTAGAGTGTAACTGTACCCTGTGCATGCATCCTCATACATAACTTCTACTCAAGGAAAGTATGTCTCTCTCTATTCATGTTCCATATAGGTATGTGTAATCATGAAAAAGTATAATATCCCTCACATGATCTTATTCATCAACCCCTTTCTGATATTCAACTTCTCAATACATCAATAAATACAACATCTCAACTATGTACCATAAAAACTCTTATCCATATGCCAAGAAATACAATATGTGCCTCAACAAGAAGTATCAATGATAAATATACCAGCATTGTATTTCTATAGATCTGATTTATACAGAATATCCCATGTAGCCACTAGTCTCTCTAGGGAGAATCCTCAAATCTCCATTGCCATTCCTCATGCATACATCAAAATCCAACTATTCATATAAATAATACATACCTTTTGAACCAATGGATGGATCTGATGTATCTGAGCACTCTAGACCTTCCTGGGAGCTTGATCTCATAATCTAGAACCTCTGCACCTTCATCTTCTCAAGTTTCATGGCTTTATCAACATGTACTTACCCTATACACAACCAGCCTACATACATACTCACCCTATACACAGAAAACCTGCATACATGTATGCACCCTATACACAACCAGCCTATGTATGTACGCACCCTATACACAGCCAGCTCGCGTACGTGTACTCACCCTATAGACAGACAACTCACGCATGCCTTAGAAAATAGGGTTTTCTGTGAATCCGAGAATTTCGTCGTCAACCCTTCGTGCCACCTCAAATTTTTTCCACTTCAGATGTATCCACAAGTTTTTAGAAGAATATTTACACAAGAAAATAGATATACAATATGTACAAGTGTGTTTTTATGAGTGAGCTTTGCCTCTTATTTATATCATCATGTAGCCTTACACTTTCCTTATTTTAGGGCTTCTTCATTTAAAATAATTTCTTTTGCAAAGCACTTTGACCCTTGGGGGCTTCTATAAGACTCATGAGGGGTTCTCCAACTTCATATGGTCATAAATCTCTAACCGTGAGAAGTTATGTGATGTTACACATACCACCAGAAATGGCATGAAAAGCACTATGCATATAGGATAGTTTCACTGTAAAATTTATTTTCCTTCATCTCATTATTCCACAATTAAGCATGGGTTCTCTAACCATACTTCTATGATAATTCACTCTACAAAGCATCTTCCCGTGATGGATTTCGCCATAAGGGGACCACTTTGGATTTCATCCATCTTTACTTCTTATTAACCATGACAAGACAATAATGAGTCATTTTTACATCAAACAATCTTGGGTCCATTTACCAAACCTTGTGCTACGAGGCTTTCTTCAAGGGTTGACATCAATGACAACCAACCTTGATCAACATTTTTTTTTTTTTTCTTTTGTTGTGTCAACATAAATGGTGACCATAGTAGGGATACGGTCCTTAATTTATTTTCAATTTTCCGTATATGATATTTGATCACTCAAGGGAAACCTTGAAGAATATTAAATCATTTTTGTTATGCCCAGATTCCAGTCATTATTGATGTTTGGTGGCTTGTTGTTATCCCTTTTAATACTCTAGGTGTTATGGATTATAGCCTAAGATATTGGTGTTTAGTTGATGACCTTCCTCAATTTATAAGTTTTCCTCATGATTTTCCTAAATAGCATATCAAAATATTTGTGGAGTATTATCCATGGAAAGGAATTTCTATTTCTCCAGTTATGTTATGTATATTACCTCACACACTTCGAAAAAATCCCTTCAAATGGTTTAATTCTCTCCTTGATCAATACATCTTGGGTTGGGATAAATTCTTCAATCTCTTGAAGACTAGATTTAAGAAATTAAATATTCTATAAAATATTTCATGGTGTGAGTTCAATGATAATCATCATGATCCCAACACCTACAACAAGTTCTTCTAAGAAAATAGATTAGACATGATTAATTGATGTAGGAAATAGTGGGAAGAGGTAATCAATCATTTTCCTCCATCACATGATGGTTTCCAAGCCCTTGTCCTTCATATCTAAGAAACCATGAATTCATTGAGTGATCCTTAGCCTAGTTTACCTTTTGAGAAGGAGTTTGTGAATGTAACTTGGTATATTATAGGATGCATGCTTTGTTGTACCAACAAACCTAGTAATAGAAATTAATGTTTATACCATCCCTTACCTATACCCACTTGACCATGGGAAAGCATTTCCATGGATTTTGTAGGTGGTTTTCTAACAACAAGGATGAGACATTACTATTTGTATGTGGTAGTTGATAGGTTCAACAAGATGTGTATTCTTATGACTTATAAAAATACCATCAAAGGAAAAGGAGTAGCAAACATGTTCTTTGAACAGGACTGGGTTCACTCTGCGATACCAAGGAGCATCGTCTTAAATAGGGATACTATATTTTTCATTTTCTTTTGGACTACATATTGGGATAATATGGACATCAAGTTAAAGCAATATGCATCATTCCATCCACCTATAGAAGTAGTTAACTAGACTTTGGTTCATTTTGAAAGGTAGAAATCCCAACATGATTAGCATAGAAATGAGAAATCATTCAAATTGGGGAATTGTAGTATTCCGGATATAAAATAGTATGCAAAACATAAATATTTTAGCATAGAAATGGAAGAGCAACAATTATATAACTAAAACAATACCAGAATAATATTGGAATAACACCAGAAAGAGAACCTTGATTAATGATAGCAATTTTCACTTGCCTCTTCGAGGGGGAAACCTCCAGTAGAGTAGAGATCTATTAAAATAATCTCCCAGACAAGATTTCTCATACCATTTATTCATATTTATACTAAATCTATATATCCAAAAGAACAAAGAATTTGACTTATTTCTCCTTATTTCTAGGCCTTATTAATATTGGCCTTTATTAAATGGATTTATATTATTCTACCTACGTGAGGGGTTAGGGAGGTTAGGTCCATAACATACCCTCCCCCTTGAAGAAAAAACTTTTCCTCAAGGCTTAAGATGAGGAAATTGTTGTAGAATGGTGGTTGGCTCTCAGGTGGCATCTTCTGGAGTTGTATCTTTCCATTGGACTAACACTTCCTTGATGGTGTGCTAATGGAGATGACACTTGTACTGGGTCAAGACTACTTGTGGCTACAACCATATGGAATCTTCTTCATCCAACTCAGGGAGACTAGTTTGATTTTTGCACTTAGCTCCAATCACCTTCTTTAAGTAGGAAACATGAAAAAAAAGATGGAGCTTCGACTGAATAGGTAGAGCTAACTGATAGGCCATCGATCCCACATGCTTGAGTATTGTATAAGGACCATAAAATTTGGGCGCAAGTTTTTGACAGTGTTCATATTTGAGTGAAGTATTATTATAAGGTTGTAGTTGAAGAAACACCTAGTCCCCTTCAACAAAATGTTGTTCGGAATGACCCTGATCAACTTGTTACTTCATGTGATTCTGATCAATGACCAAATTTTCTTTGAGGGCATGAAGAATAGACTCTCAAATGGTAGGATTTTTTTCAACCTCCTGAACCTTCGAGACCCCTTCATATATGAGAGAACTGATGGGGGATTTGGGCCTTAGACTACTTCAAAAGGAGTCATGTGAGTAGTTGTATGGTAAGATGTTTTGTACCACCATTCAACTAGGGGTAACCATTGAGCCCACCGATTTTTCCTCTTAGATGAAAAACACCTCAAATATGTTTCCAAACACTTATTGACAACTTCAGTCTGGCCATCCATCTAAGGGTGATAGGAAGTGCTAAGATGAAATTGGGTTCCCTATAGCTTGAACAATTCTTGCCAAAAATTGTTGGTGAAAGTGGGGTCTCTGTCAGAGACAACAGAATTAGGCATGAAATGAAGCTTGAAGATATTATCCATGAATATTTGAGCCACTATGGCGATTGTGAATGGGTGTTGAAGAGAAAAAAAATGATCATATTTGGAGAGACTATATACAACCACCATGATGAATGACTTATTGCTCGATTTAGGTAATCCCACAATGACATCCATAGAAATATTTTGTGAAATAGAAGGGGGAATCAGAAGCGGTTGGAGTGTGCTCAGAGATTTGAAATTTTCTCCCTTGTTGCGTTGACAGACCTCACATTCATCCACAAAGGTGCAGACATCCTATTTCATACCATCCCAGAAAAAAAAGAACGTTTGACTTGTTCATAGGTTTTAGTAAACCCTGAATGCCCGGTTGTGGGTGAGGCATGAAGTTTAGAAAGCATTGTGGATTTAAGTTGTGATTGCTTGCATAAATACAAATGGCCTTTGTAGAGAATCTCTTCATTGTGACAAGAGTACCCTAGAGAAATTGAAGAATTATGTTGCAATTAGTGGAGCATGCGAGAAATTGTGAGGTCATGCAACCATTCATGACAAACAACTTGGAGCCAATCTAGTATAATGAAGGAGAGGGAGAAAAGGGACCCGTCTTCTTCATATTTTGGGGAAAGAGAATCGACCACTACATTTTCCTTTCGCTTCTTGTAAATGATATCATAATCATAACCAAATATCTTGGTCACCCCTTTTTCTGTGCTATGGATGAAATTCGTTGTTCCAGGAAATACTTGAGACTCTAATGATCAGTTTTGATTTGGAATCATTGACCCAATAAATAAGGATTTTAGAGATCCAGAGCATGCATAATAGCTAACATTTCCTTTTCATAAATGGATTGGCCCAAATTTCTTTCAAAAATTCTTTTGCTAGTGAAGGCCAAAGGCCTAGCATCTTGCATGAGGACAACTCCAATTTCTTTCCCGAAAGAATCACATTCCAATACAATGTGTTTGTGAAGTATGTAAGTGTTAGGAAAGGGGTCAAGAACATAGCATCTTTCAAGGCTTGTAAGGCATGATCCAAAACTTAAGTCCAAGTGAAAGAAGTCTTTTTAAGGAGAGAAGTGAGAGGAGCTACAATTTTTTCATAATTCTGAACAAACTTCCTATAATATCCCATTAAACCCAAAAACCCATGCAAGATCTTAAGAGTTTTAGGGCGAGGCCAATCCTGCATAGATTCTATTTTCTTAGAATCCACTCGGACACCATCCTTGCCGACAATATGACCCAAGTATTCCACTTTTGAGGCACCAAAGGCACATTTAGATTGTTTGAGGAAAATTTGGTGCTTAGAGAATAGATGGAGAACTTGATTCACGTGGGAGAGATGGGATGGCCAATTTTTACTATAGATGAGAATATAATAAAAGAAAACTAAGACAAAATGATGCAGAAAAGGATGGAAGACGTGATTCATAAGACTTTGGAAAGTGAAAGGAGAATTACACAATCCAAAGGGAATTACCGGGAATTCATAATGAACCTCATGAGTGCGAAATGCAGTTTTTGGAATGTCATCTTATTTCATATAAATATGGTGGTAGCCAGGATGGAGATCTAGTTTGGTTAAGTACTAAGCACCACTCAATTCATCCAAGAGGTCATCAATGACAGGAATGGGGAATTTTTCTTTGATTGTGAGTTTGTTGAGGGCATGGAAATCAAGAAACATGCGCCAAGTAACTTCTTTCTTGTGTACCATGACCACAGGGGAAGAATAGGAGCTAGTATTGGGACGAATAACACCTGCTTCTAGTAATTCATGAAAAACATTCTCAATTTCATTCTTCTCAGCAAAGGGATGATGATAAAGCCGAACATTGGGTGGAAGAAATCTTGGGCTGAGAGTGATGGAATGATCATGGACTCAATGGGAAGGGGGAAGTTCTTTGGGAGTGGTAAAAACAACTTGGTGGCGGGAAAGGGTAGATTGGAGGTCGATATGCATAGAGGGGGTCTCAACAACATGAATGGAGTGGATTTGAGCTATAATGCCTGAATGAAATTTTTTAAGGAGCTTTTCCATGCGATGGGAATTGATGATCTCAGGGGAGTCTGTTTTGATTCCTTGGAAATTATATTGTTGTCCCTCCTGTTGGAATTGCATGGTTAAGTCCTTAAAATCCATGAGAATGGGACCTAGAGTGTGTAACCATTCAACACCAAGAACAATGTCACAACACCCATCTCTATAAAAAACATATGGGATTTCAGGTGATACTGACCAATTTGGAATCACACATTTTCACATAGTCCCCCACATTTCATGGAACCTCCATTGGCAATCATGATTTGAAAATTATTGATGACACATATGTAACAATTGACTTCTTGGGAAATGCAGTGATGAATAAAATTATGGGTGCTACCACTGTCCACAAGGATGATGACTTTCCTATTTTTGATGTAACCAATTAATCTGAGAGTCTGGGGAGTAGAGCGGCTAGTGAGGAAATTAAGTGAAATCACCAAGTCAATGTTTGGTGGATCAGAGGGTGGGGTCAGATTACATGGCAGTGGTAGTTCCCCCACGGGAGGAAAAACAACATCTTCTTAAAAAATATCCTCAGTCACATACATAAAAATATTTGGTTCCTTACACTTGTGCCCAGGAAAACATTTTTCATCACAATTATAACAAAGACCCTTGATCTGACGTTCATCCATTTCATCCCTGATTAATTCTTGCATCTTGAGGGGATTTGTAGGAGGGGCATTATTGATGCGTTTAGGGTGAGGAGGAAAGGAGGGTTTGTGGTTCTGGGAGGACACAATTTTTTGTGCTTCCTTGGCTCATTGAGTTGCTTCCAACCAGTTCTGGGGGAGTTCCATGAGAACATGGGAACAAATTTCATCTTTGAGGCCACTAATAAAGAATTCCCTAAACAAAGCATTTGACATGCCCTCTATTCTGAAATCCAAGTGCTCAAATGCGGAAATAAAGTCTTCCATTGTCCTAGACTGCTTTAACTTGATCAAATGGCCTAAATGGTGGGTGTCATATTCAAAGCGGTCATAAATTTCGGCCACAAACTGTGCCCAAGAAACATACCCTTGGCGTGCCATTTTTCATCATTGCCAGCATTTTCATCATTCTGGATCCAGATTTAGGACACCATAATGAAGCTTGGCTAAATCATTAATAATGCCATGCAAAGAGAAATAATGTTCCATTTGGGTGACCCAACCTGTGGAATTGGATCCATCAAATTTGTTCGCCTCAATTCTAGGAGGGTGGAGGTCTCGAGAAAAGTGGGTAGTATGAGGACCTTGGTAATGGGAGGATTCATGGTCATCCTGATAAGATGGTTGTTCAGAAGAGGAAGGGTTATGGAAACAACCCATGAAGTGTTCAAAGGTGGCTTTGAGGTCTTTGAGGTCTTTGAAGTCTCTGATGTGGTAACATTTTTCTTGGAGGATCTGAATATCCAAATTGATTGAGATAAGGTTGGAATTTATATTATTGATGTCTTCTTGGTTCTAGTGGGTGCCAGCAATCAAGGTATTGATTTCTTGGGCTCGTGTGGTATCCATTTAGAAAAATGGGAAGGAAAATGGTATAGGGGAAACAAAAGGGGTCTGGAGGGGTGGGTGGGACCACTGAGAATAAGGGTTTCAAATGATAGGTACCACTACAATTAGGTATAAAAAGGGGGATACAATGGGATAGGGGTCAAATAAGGGTGTTGGAGAAGGGTTGGGTCCACAAAAAAAAAATGTGTTAAAAATGATAGGTATCACTAGAATTGGGGCAAAGAGAGGAACCCAGTGATGAAATTCCCAAATGCTTAACAAGAAGAAATGTGTAGTAATTTCACAACCAAAATGCAGAAGGCACAGTTGCGCAGCAATAAATATTTTT
Organism: Picea glauca; assembly: GCA_000966675.3. Taxonomy (NCBI): domain Eukaryota; kingdom Viridiplantae; phylum Streptophyta; class Pinopsida; order Pinales; family Pinaceae; genus Picea; species Picea glauca. The sequence goes on along the minus strand of JZKD02S0192172.1, from coordinate 169,588 downwards.
TGTTTTATTTTTTTTCCATCGCCGAGGGTAGGATATTCAGGGTTTCTAGAAACAAGGATTTTTCTATGTTATAGCTCTCTGATGTACATACGGGGTCTAATAGTAGTACTCAACCCAATATCGCAGGGCACCAACTAAGGAGGCTAGATCATTCCCTTAGTCATACTACCCGACTACCCAGGTACTAGAGAGTATCTTCCCGAGTCTTTTTCTCTGTGGAACTATAGTAGTAAGGAAATTGATCAGTTTATCTATGGAGGGCTTCAGGAGATCTAGGTCGATCCATATACATATTTTTTCTGATGTTCTACCACTCGAAGGGGTACCAACAGGGGTTACAAGGGTGTCCAACAGATGTGTTCTTAAGTACCACTTGTATTTCCTACATGTATGATTCCCTGACCACGAGTTTATGTGCATAACAATAGATATTTGTAGATTTAAGACATTGGAATATGTCTCTACCCTGAAAACATTTAACCCACATTTTTCTACCAAGGAAGGTGCTCTGATACTACTTGTAGTATTCCAAATATAAAATAGTATGCAGAACAAAAATATTTTAGCATATAAATGGAAGAGCAACAATGATATAACCAGAATAACACCAGAAAGAGAACCTTGATTAATGATATCAATGTTCACTTTCCTCTACGAGGGGGAAACCTCCAGCAAAGCAAAGCTCTATAACAATAATATCCAATACAAGATTTATCATACCCTCTATTCATATTTATACTAAATCTATCTATCCAAAAGAGAAATCTAGGGAAGATCCTTCAAGAAGTGGAATATTTTATTAGGTCTTCCGACATTTGACTTATTCCTCATTATTGCTAGGCCTTATTAATATTGGCCTTTATTACATGGAATTATATTATTCTACCAACGTGAGGGGTTAGGGATTTTAGGTCCCTAACAGGGATAGATTTTGGTTACAACTGAACAAGGAAATACTATAGGGTCTTGGTAAGAATATCAAGGCTCTACAGTATGGCCCTTTTGATGTATTGGAGAACATGGGTGATGATTCCTACAGACTCATTACCCCCATACATGCTCATTTGCTTAGTAGTGAATGTGGAAATATAAAAGTCTATGATCCTTCCATGTTGGATTAGGAAACTAAGGAGTAGGTCCTACCTACCATAGAGGACTTAGCACTAAAATATCAAGAATAGTTGGTAAAATATATAGTTTGGTAGAGGAGGTCCAGAACTACCAGAAAGGGGCAACATGACCTCTAGAAAATCTAGTTGAAATGACAAGTTCTAGGCAAGGAAAAATGGTACTCCAAGGAGAAGGTAGAGGAAAAACGTTCTCACATCATTTAGTAAAATATTTTGGGGACCAAAATACTCCCTAAATGGAGAGGTATGATCTGGAATGGATCACTATATAATTTTTTATCTATCTTGGTACTTCTTGGGTGGAAAATTGGAATAATTGGCTTGTGGACCCCATTTTAGTGGTAGGTCCCATTTTGGAAATTTGGGGTTCAAAACCTTCCAGAGCCATTTTGAGGCATAAAATAACACTTTTTGGGTTCAAAAGTTTTTTATCATATTTTCCAACCCCTTGATGTTATTCTACACACTGAGACCTTTACAATGACTTAAAAAATACCTCAATAAAGGCTCGTATATGCAAGTTATTCCTCCCATGAGTTGACCTACTTTTTTTACCACCATGGTACCCAGTGGATTCTGCATCAAAACCCATAACTCACATGTGTTGTTATCCACATGTAGACTTTCAAGAAGATTTTAGAAGGTTAAACACCCTAACTAATTGAGGGTTAAAACATGTTATGTTAAATATTGGAATGCTAGGAGGAGAAAGGGTTCCATTCTTTAGCATTGTACGTGTTCCATAGTTGAGCAGAGAATCTATGAGTGGTATTTGAGAGCATAATAGAGGATGAATAATATTTAATAGAATCCATTCATGTTTCCTAGGATACATCTTGTGTTCAATTGTGTAGATGGTGTGTTCATTTTATTATTCTTTCTTTTTTGTATTTTAGTGATTTTCATACATTGTAGAAATAAGATAGTGCCAATAAGTATAAGATCTAAGGAAATAAACCTTCATAACAAAAGATTTCATCATAATGCAAGATCTATTGTGACAAAATATTCCAGTGGAATATCCATGGAAGTTCACAGATCAAGTAGATTTCAACATTTGAAGTGATACACAAATATTTGAAGACCTTCTTTATAGTAGTCCAATGTTCCTTCTCTGGATTTAACATATACTTTCTCAAAAATCCCACTACAAGGGAAATGTATGGCCTAGTACAAACCATATCATACATTATACTTCCAACTATAGTTCCATAGGGAACATGGGACATGTGCTCTACCTCTTCTTGTGTCTTGGGGAATTAATTTGTAGATAAATTTACATCTATAGGGATAGGGACCTTGAGCAAATTACATTCCTCCATGTTAAACCTTTGTAATATTGTATCAACATATTTAATTTGATTCAACCAAAGATTCATGTTTTCTCATTTCTATGCCCAAAATAAAATTTTCAACACTAACATATTTAAATCAAACTTAAAAGACAACTAAATTCTAACATCCTTAATTATTTCTTTGTCGTTTCTAATTAGAAGCGTATCATCAACATACAATACCACTTAAATAAAGTCATCACTAACAAATTTGGATTACACACTATGATCAAATTTAATTATTTAGGAACCAATTTTAGTATATAAGTATCAAACTTTTGATACTACATTCTTGGAGATTGTTTTAATCCATACAGGAACTTCTTCAACTTGCAAACTAACTCCTTCTTTCCCTTAACTATAAGACCTTCTAATTGTTTCATGTGGATTTATTATTCAATACCACCATATAGGAATATTATAATTTTATCCTTATACTCTACATCAATATCAAAGGTAAGAATGGTAGACCAAATAAATATAATAGAATTTAATTTAGCAACTAAAGAAAAAAATTCACCAAAATCAAATTCCCTCCACATGGTAATATCCCTTTGCTACTACATGACAACACATGCCATCTATTTTTCGATGTGAAGTGAAAATCTTGTCTACAAATAGGGTTTTCATCATCGGTCACCCCTTTCCATGGCCTCTGGCTCAAGGGATCGAGATCCTCCACAACCTCCCCCACCCCCAAACCTAGTTGCATTCCAAGCACTGCTCTCTTCATACACAAAATCAGCAAAAGGAAACCCCCAATCATGTTTCACTAAAACGTTGGATGAGATCTCGAAGGTCTATGTTCATTCCCATCCTCAATACCTTTCTCCCTAATATTATCAGAAAATGGCTTGATCGAACAATATACAGGACTCTGGCCCTCCCCAAGAGAAATGGCACAATCATTGGAGAAAAATTGGAAGAAATCGATAAAAGGGCATCTTTCAACAACATTTTGTGGTAAGGGATTTTATGTATTCCTCTTTGAAAACAAAGTTGATAGAGATTTGATTTTTAGGAATGGTCCATAGTTTATGGGCACCAAAGGAATGTATCTAAAAAAATGGAGTCCAGACTTCATTCCTAAAAATGATACTCCCTCAATTGTCCCAATTTGGGTCAAGTTACCATTTCTGCCTCTCCACTGTTGGAATGATGAAACTATAAAAAAATATTGGGAATACACTGGGAAGGTTCATCAATCGGATTGAACCACAAGACAGGTTGCAATCCTATCCACATCTCTTTGTAGAAGTAGATCTAGAAAAGGACTTCCAAAATCTATCCAACTAACACTATATGGGTGGTCTTACATACAAACAGTATACTATGAGAAGATCCCTTTTAAGTGAAAATCCTACTATGAGTATAGACATTTCACCAAAAAATGCCCCAAGGAAATACAGGAGAGCCCTGAAAAAAAAGTGTCGGATCAATGGCAGCCAGCCAAAAGAAAGAAAGTGATGAATAAATCAGGAGCTCAACAACGGGAAAGGAAAAATAAAACCAAGCCCACCTCGCCAAGCAAGGGGAAATCACCGATACAAATCAATGATGAAGCAGAAAGAATAAAAAATATATTTGATCCTCTTGAAAAACCTAGAGGCAAAAATGGTCAACTCAAAAGAAAGCTCAGAGGAAAATCAGAGTCAGCAAAACCCAGATCCAGATCCTACCTCGCGACTAGTAGAGCTTGACACCCCTCAGCTCTTGGACCCTCCCCATGCATAGGAGGATGAAATCCAGGAGGAATCGGGGGAAGAATTGGATATGGAACTCATAAAGAGTGCCAGAACAATGAAAGAAGGAAGGAAAACCAATAAAAACATAAGGGAAAAAGTGACAAATTAGGACAAGGAACTAGGAACCCAACCAACACTGGAAGAAATTATTAAAAAAGAAGGGAAGGGTGGGAAATCCCCAATAGAAAAAGGATAGTCATAGCCCATGACAGGGGGGGAAACAAAAAACACCAGTAAATAATGAAGGTAGTCTCCTGGAATTGTAGAGGATTGGAACAAAGGGGAAAAAAAGAACCAATGGAAAATTTAATCAAAATAGAGAGACCCCATATCCTCCTAATTCAGGAGACAAAACTTCATGCATCTGAAGCCTTGTGAGAAATGAAACAAATCTGGAAAAAAATCATTGTAACAATGCTAAATTCTAGAGGAGCGTCAGGAGGGATATGTACCGTATGGACTACCCAAATATTCAGAGAAGAACAAAAGGTAGAATCAACACACTAGCCACTAGTGTATCTCAAGCATCTATAATCAGGCATCACTTATCCCATATGTAATGTATATATGCCTAATAATTACTGGGAAAAAATGGAATGTTGGGAATCCTTAATGAAAATCAAAGAGCTCAGAGCTCAAAACAATTTCATTATAGCACGAGAATTTAATAGAACTTTTCACCAAGGGGGGGGGAGCGGAAGGAGGCTCTATAGTAAGGGACTCATTCAGAGAATACATGGAGGAGCTAATAGTGGAACTGGATTTGTTTGATGTTCAACCTTCCAAAGGGAAATTCTCTTGGAGCAATAAAATCCTAGGGGTGGGACACATTACTTCTAGAATTGATCGCTTCCTCATCCATAGCTCTAACCTCCTCCTCCCACTCAACATTTTGTCCCGAATTGTCCCTTGGGGAATCTCATATCATCATCTAATATCCCTCTCCTTCGAAAAAGTAGAAAACTTGGGACCCATTCCTTTCAAATTCAACCCTATTTGGATGGATTCCCTAGACTTCCTTCCCCTAATCTCCTCGGTCTGGTCAATCTAAGTGGATGGAAACCCTGTGTATATTTGGGAGAAAAAACTAAAAAATTCCAAGCAAGCAATTAGGGATTGGTTCAAAGTCTCTTCCCACAAAATAAGAGGAGAAATTGAAAGGTATAAAAAGAAACTAGAAGACACTCAAGTGGAAATGGACTCAAATACCATTCATAACAAACATTTAGTATAGGAAAAAGAACACTATCAAAATTACATGAGAGCAATCCACAATGAAGAAAAGGAGTGGAGACTCAAATCTAGAGCCTTGTGGCTTCAAGAAGGGGAAAAAATACCTCTTTCTTTCATAAGTAGGCCAAAGCAAGACAACACAAAAACATAGTGGAGGAAATAAAAACATCCTCAGGAGAGAGAATCAATTCTTTTGAGGAGATAAAAAAGGAAGCTTCCTCCCATTTTGGAAAACTTTATTCTCAAGAAGGTGTAGATAACAAAGAGCAAAGCTTACAATTTATAGAGTATACACCACAATTGATAAAGGAAGAAGATAATCAAGAGCTGAACAAGGTGGTCACAGAGGCAAAAGTCAAATAATTCAATTACCAGTTCGATCCTGACAAAGCCCTTGGGCCGGACGGCTTCACTCTACATTTTTATAGAAAGTGTTGGGAAATAATTAAACAATATCTCCTCTGTATGATAAAATATGTCCAAAAAACCTACAAATTAGTAGGAGCAACCAACACCTCCTTTCTAGCTCTGATTCCCAATGACAAAAATGCCAACTTCTTTTATCGCTTTCTCCCTATCTCTTTCTCTAACGCCTCTTACAAAATCTTAACAAAAATCATAGAAAATAGGTTAAAACATCTACTTCCATGGCTCATTCTTCCCAATCAAGGGGGCTTTGTGAAGAAAAGGAAATTGTGGGACAATATCATCCTATTGCATGAGGAAATCCACACCAATGTCACTAATAAAGAAAAAGCAATGATAATCAAAATAGATATGGTAAATGCCTTTTACCGAGTAAAACATGAGTTTCTCTATGAAATCTTAAAAATATTTGTCTTCAATCACTCCTTCGTCTCATGGATTGGGGCTTGCATATCGACCCCCTGGATATCTCCCTTGATAAATGGGTGCCCAACACCCTTCTTTCAAGCCACAAGAGGTTTGCGGCAAGGCTTCCCACTCTCTCCAATGATGTATGTTATTATAGAAGAAACATTGAATAGAAGACTGGAACATAAAAGAGCCACTAGAAACATCCCAGGGTTGAAAATAGCAAGGGGAGTTAGAAGGATAAACAATTCACAGTTTGTAGACGACACTCTTTTGCTAGGAGGATCCTCTCAAATGATGGTTAGACGATTGAAGTTGATCCTCAACCAATATGAAACAACTTCTGGGGGTGTCATCAACAAGCATAAAGGCCAAATATATGCCTGGAACATGAAAGAAAGTACTATGGTTAGAATTTCAAATACCTTACAGTTTTCCTTTTCTATAGATTGGAAGTAATTCAAGTACATTGGCACTCCTGTCAATATAAAATCCCTACCTAGGGATGCCGGCAAGTGATCCTCCAAAATCTCAAGGATCAATTTGAAGTCTGGGGAGCAACTTGGTTGAACCCAGCTAGAAGGGTGGTCTTAATAAAGTCAGTCTTATCTTCTTTCCTAATTTTTCAATTTTCGTCCCTCCACACACCGATGGGAATTAAAAAACAAATGGCCAAATTAATCGGGAAGTTTCTCTAGCAAGGGGGAAAGGACAATGGGAAAAATCTCCACATGGTTAACAGGTCAATTTTTTGTGCACCTAAAGAAAATGGGGGATTGGGGATCCGAAACCCGGAAAAGATAAACATAACCATGGGAGAAAAATTAAGCTATCATTTAATCAATGGAGGTAAAGAATGGTGGAAAAAGTAAATCTGCTACAAATATTTGTCAAAAAATCAAACGAGGTGTTTGGAAACAACCACACTCAATCAAACAGGTTCCACCATATGGAAGCTCATTCATACCTCTATGTCGCTCATTCAAAATCATCTCAAATGGAGTCCAGGAAATGGTAAAGAATTTGAAATTTGGGAAGACCATTTCTCATATAGGGGGAAATTGTCCTACATCTCCTGTTAAGCCCTAATGTTGGCTCATTACCCCTTAATTGGGGCATATTATATTAGTAATGTTATTTTATTTATGTCGGCTTTAGGCCATTAAACCTCCTAGTCTCCTATATATACCAAGGAGACATTTTCATTTTGAATCATCTTGTACTCGAACATTTAAGTGGGGTAAAAGGAGGTTTCCCCCTCAAAGAGGATTATTATCTGAAATTATCTTTGTTTCAAGGTGTTGAGTACTTATCCTAAGGTTTTTCCATGCTATATTTATGTTTGGTTCTTAACATATGGTATCAGAGCTCAAGGTCTTGGGGTTTCGCTGCTACACCTGAGACACCATGGAATTTTCACTATAACTTTTTTTCTACAATGTTTCAAAAGGAACCGCTTGGAGGGTATTTAGTATATAGATCAAGGTACGTTGGGTTCAAAATTCAGCTCTTGAGGCCTTATAATTTTAGAGATAAATCATGTACAAGATAGGGTTCTGGAATCATCCTGAATGAGTCATTGCGGAATTTTCACTATAAAAAAATTCCTGTAATGTTTCAGACCCTGAAATCTAGAGGCCATTTACAGAAATTAGTAATATATCTGTGGTAAAAGGTTCAGCTTCTGGGTCATCATAAATTTGTAGATACACCTTGTGTAAGATAGGGTATCTGACTAGTCCTATTGACTACTCTCAAGAAGGTGTTCCAGGTAAAAAAAGAATAACTTATTGCTAGAGTATCCAAATTGAGTTGGATTGGTTCCCTTGGATCGTGGACAGTCTGTATTATTTTGGGTGCAAATTTCAGAATCTGATATCAATTATTTTGTGCAGGGCATTCTATACAAGTGAGATCTCCTGGAAAGGACAAAAATCGGCAAGTTGTGAGGAAGTTACCATAAATTCCACTTGGCACATCCAATTTTG